>AYEL01065101.1:0-23574 GCA_000484575.1 Olivierus martensii | reverse complement strand
GTTGAACTTTCGCCATTTTCCAAGTATATAAAACATTCGTTTCTATTGGTTTATTGCGTCATTCGCCTCTTGCCGCACCGTATTGTTCGCACGGCTGATTTGTCGAAGTTCAACTTTTTCATCTCCTTTCGCGCGGCTACGTGCATTAATTCGAGCAGTCGCACGGGAAAAGCTAGTCCAAGACACCCTGTACGCGCTTAACTGGGCGAAGTTGCTTTCTTATGCTTCGCTTCGCGTCGCGTTCAGTGTGTCACGGGCTTTAGCGACTAAGTCACAGGTAGTGATATGTCGCTCAATACTATTCTGAAGGGTGGCTATCGTGCCGCCTTGAAAATAGAGCATGTTGCGATTTTTTGGCCTGCCGTCTTCTCGCTCCCTTTGAAATCCAAGCGATGCATAGAAGCAGTTAAACCCCGCCGCGGTTAAGCGGTGAAAAAACCGTCCGTGCGCTAGCCTTTAAGGCCCTGACACACTGAACGCGACGCAAAGCGAAGCATAAGAAAGCAACTTTGTTGTAACGCGCAGTGTGTCTTGGACTATCTTTTCTCGTGCGGCTACTCGAGTTAACGTACGTAGCCGTGCGAAAGGAGATGAAAAAGTTGAACTTTGACCAATCAGCACGCGTGAACAATACGGCACAGCAAGACGCGAAGGACGCAATCAACCAATGGAAATGAATGTTTTACGTACTTGGAAAATAGCGAATGTTCAGTCGTGTGGTTGGGATTCAAATGTAGAATCTGTTTTAGAAGTACAAAAAAGACCCTATCTATATGACATGAAATTAAAAGAATACCGAAAATATATGATCACACTTTTTTTAACAACAAATCAACCACAATGTGCAAACGACCTCTATCGGCAAATCCACGAAACATGGGAAATAACTCGACTGAAATGTAGCCAGGCTGAGGCGCATGGAACGCGAAGCGAATGATGCAAATTTTTCTGTCATCTTTGCTTCGCTTCGCGTCGCGTTCAGTGTGTCACGGCCTTTAGTCTATATTTTGTAGAAAGGTTTAACCTGAAAATTTACCAACACAATAAAATGTCATAATTTTTATATAAGGATTTTTTTAAGAAAGCACACAAGAAGTAATAGTGTAGGTAGTGTTGCCATACTTTCGAAAAATCCCTTATATATATCAAAACTTGAAAATTCCTTTTCTGCTACTGTCCCAATTAAGAATTTGTATTAGATTATTAGTTTGGTTTCCGTTCTTTGAGATTTGGTCCAATTAAGCGGAATCTACTATATTGATAAATTGTTTTTTGACTTGATTATACAGTAGAAGCCGCTTTTGGGATCGATCTATTTTGATAACAATAACCGATTGATAACATTAAGCAGTGCATGTTAAAAAAGTATAATTTTCGATTTTTTTTTATTTTATAGTATATGCTGTACTTTGCTGTTATATACAGTGTAATCTCGATTCATCGTTTTTGTCGGGACTCCAAAAAAAAACTATGGATACGAGAAAATGATAGATGCGGGAATATAAAAAATAAAAAAATGAATATTAGATTAAAAGATAACGCTAATAATACTAATATAAACTCTATAACTGATGGATGAACACTTATTGAACTTTATACTGTATATTATGTAATCAATTAAGCGAAAAGTGAAGTGAAATGATTGCATATAATGTTGCCAATTCCAGTATACGGAAAATTACGAAGACCTAGAGTACTAGAACGAAAATTATATTAAAAATATTTTTTTTTCAATAAAGAGAATAATAAAGTCGCTAAATCTTAAACTGTATATTTCGTCATAAATATTAAAAATATTTTTTTTTCAATAAAGAGAATAATAAAGTCGCTAAATCTTAAACTATATATTTCGTCATAAAAAAAAAAAAACATTAAAATGCGCCAGATCTGGCAACAGTGAGGCGCGTCATTCGTAAGGACAAAACGTGCGGTGAAACCACATAAAGGCGCCGCGAAGTTTTAAAAAACAGTCATATTTGTCTGTATGAATTTACATCGTTCTAATAATTATTAATTAAAAAACGCACACAAATCATGTATTTTCATTTAAGTCGAATCTGCATTATTTAAAATGGTGGACAAGTTTTTATCTTTCCGACTTTCTCGTTTCTTGCCTAAATTTCGGTGAAAACGAAACAATAAATGAACAAATAATATTGTTTATTTTAATAGATTTAATAGTATTATCTGCGATATTTTTTTAGTTTTAAATACGGTATTTTATAGCGGTGTATCAATTTTGATGACAATAACCGAAATTCTGATTGTTATAAACGGTTTAAATACGGTATTTTATAGCGGTATATCGATTTTGATGACAATAACCGAATTTCTGATAACTATAAGCGAAGTTTTCATAATGAATTTTAATACGGATGATTCGGGACCGTGACTTTTTGATAACAATATCCGTGATTATAATAAGCGGCTTCTACTGTATTTATTTTAGGTAGTAGTAAAAAGACCTGAACTCAGGCCGGATTCTGGATTTGCAGAGTCTTTAAACCATTAGGTGATATACTAATCAGATCAGATACTCAATGTAAAAATAAAATTCTTTTCTATTTTCTTTTCAGTAAGATAAGTGAAAAAGGCTGATCATGATTTACCAATTCCAGAGTTATCAGTTTACAAAATTTCCCAGAAAATATTTAAATTTTAATTTATAATAGCCATGTGTTTTATAGCATACTATGATAATTAAATATGAAAAGTAATAACTTCAATTTTTCAAATAATCAAAAATTTCAATTGTGACAATACCCAATTTTGCATTTCTGCAATTTATGCTGATTATTTTTAAAACTTATAAGACTCTCTCAAATGAGTTTATTGCAATAATTACTGGTATGCCTTTTTCTTCATATTTATATAATGTTAGTGAAAAATATTTTTTAGGTATTATGTAATTGTTAGAAGTTGATTCTTACTCTATTCTCTGAAAATTAAGAGTGTAGTTTATCATTCACTGGGATTCAAAATCTTTGAATCTATTGCTCTTGTCCCAGTAAAAGTTAGCGTAATAAATTCATTCTATAAATTATATTACATTTCCAAAATTAATTTAAAATAAAAACTGCATTGCAAAGAAATTACAGGTTGACATTCAAAAATCCAGCAACTGAAAATCTGGAATCTTCAATATTCCAGCATGAATTTCAGGAGCGTATTTTCAAATTTCCCCACAC
This sequence comes from Olivierus martensii, assembly GCA_000484575.1. Lineage (NCBI taxonomy): Eukaryota > Metazoa > Arthropoda > Arachnida > Scorpiones > Buthidae > Olivierus > Olivierus martensii. Next base: position 20,386 of record AYEL01065101.1, on the reverse strand, counting down.
TGTCGCGCCACTGTTTTCTGGAGGTGCTGTTGATGTTTTGATGTACTCCATTCTCAGTTGTTTGGTGTTGCTTGCCATGCTAACACGTAGCTCTGCTCATTCCTTCTCTTTTTTCAATATTTATTTTTTTCCTTTAAAAGACTGTAAATGTGGTCATTTTCTATAAATATATACAGCATATATAAACCTTAAATTATCCGGCATATTCAAAAATCCACCACTCCTCAGGTCTAGGTTTCCGGATTTTTGAATGTCTACCTGTAATAACTACTACAATCATAGTATGATATGAAGATGAACAAGTTGTTTAATTTTATGTCTATGTTTTTAAATTTTCACATTTATTTTGTAATCCATAAATTTCCTCTATTACTAATCTTACAAATTTTGTAGAAATTTAATCTGTGCTTGTATTAACACATTGTATTTAGTCATTTTGGCTTGCAATGTTACACAAATTATATACAGGGACATTAAAATCAATGAAAATTTTTATTAAGTTTTATAAAATTTCATCATCACGTTGCAAAGCAAAAAGTTTTCTAAATTTCAGTAATAATGAAGATATAAAATTTATTCATTAGGAAGTAAAACTGATGTTATCATCAATTTTATCAGGACAAGAATAAATTATTATACTGTATTAATAGCTTTATAATACATCAAATGAATACATTATCTTCTTCAAATTACAAGTAAAAATTTCTTACAATACTTCATACATCTGCATAAATTTTCATTTAATTATCTGATCTTAAAAAAAAAAAAAAACAAACGATCACAAAGAACACAGACTATTTCACAAACTAGTTAACATTTGGCTAACATACAGTTAAATGAGAATATAATCTCTTTTTATTTTGTGCATTGCTGTGCATTACAGGATAATCCTAGTTTTCCTATGTTCACGAGTTAAATAATACAATATTCATATTTATATTATTTTGTGCATTGCTGTGCATTACAGGATAATCCTAGTTTTCCTATGTTCACGAGTTATATAAATATCAATATTGTATTATTTATTATTCTTATTATTTTTTTTCATTGAGCAAGAAAATTCCTCATAATTACATCAGATTTATTGAAGTCATATCTTACATGCAACTATTTATAAATTATTCGAACAGCTTAATAACTTAAATCTCTTTTCGAAATTCTAATAATTTATAAAAAAATTGCATTGAAAAAGTGGTTTCATTGACTAGATAGCTCATTAATAAAATGGAAAAATTATTTTTAATAAGAAATATAGAAAAATTACCTAAAATTGAAATTCAGTTGTCATGCAAAAGAAAAACCTTGATTTAAGATCTTAATAGATGCATATTCTTTCATCTCTTTTCTATCAACCACTGAAGTAATATTTTGATCATTACAGTCTGATGAGTAAAAATAAAAAATAGCTCAACAACTAAAATTTTTATTTACATAATAATTAAGATAATTGGTATAGACATATTCAACTAAACTGAATAACAACAATTAAAAATACTTAAATTTTTTAATAATAGGCATTATTCTTTTACAAGTTATCCGAGATAAATATGTTTCTATTGATATTTATTTATTTCATCTCGCATTCTTTTTAGAAATTTTTTCTAAGAATTTTTTGCATTATATTTGAATTGAATTTTCAGAATATCAAATCAAAATAGATAATATTTACAAATTAAAAAATAGCAAAATCATAGTTAAAAAAATTTTTAAAATTTGCTTATGAGAAACTTGTTACTTCCTCCATCAGTTTAATCAAAATTCATATTTTTAAGTTTTGTTTGGGTTGAGTTATGTCAGCTAGAAGAAATTTATTATTGTTTCAGAGTAATTTCATTGTAAGTATGCGATTGTTCGAGTAAACTTTTTGTAAGAGCAGCATTTTTCTTATAGGTAACAAAACTCCTAATAAATGAAATGCAGAAATATTTTTTTTAATTAAATTTTGACTAAACTAACATCATGGAACAATATATCTTAGATAAAATAATTATTATTCTTAGTAAAATTTTACTTATACAGATTTTTTAAGCCATAAATATGATCTGAATTTTGATTTCTGATCTGAAAATCTAACTCAAATATGATACAAATTTTCCTTATAAAAACTTTATAAAAGGAATATCAATCAAAATATATGCCAGAACATTTATTTTGAATAACCATATACAAGGTGATCAAAATAAATCCTATTATTAAAAATAATTCAAAATAAATGAATTTTTTACTTCCTAATATAAAATTGATATATAAAAAACAAACTGCACTAATCAAGAAAAAAATTTCTTTCAGAATGTTTTCAACTTGCTCATGTAGTCTGCCTCAGCTGCAAATCAGACGACTTTACAAACCTTGTGAATAGGCCAAGTGTTTCTGAAATAAATTTTTTCTCCTGATTAATGCTTTTTGTTTTTCTTATAACAAAACAAATTATTTAAAATTAATCCTATTATTAAAAACATTAAGAAATATGCTATTTATATCATGTCATATACATTTATATCAATATGTATATGACATAATATTGATTTCTATTATGAAAACTAATGAAGTAAAACATATTCATTCAGACTTCTCCAAGTATTTTCTTTTTCAGAAATGACATGAATATTGTAATAATGAATATATTATCATTAAAAATATGCTTTCAATTAAAAAAGAAACTGAATCATTTGAATGTATATTCCAGGGGTGGTCAAGCTTCATGTCACTACGAGCCATATAGGAGAATCTCAAATAGTTGAGAGCTGTAATCAGTTTCTTTTTGGGTCAATGAGAACCACATCAATTTTTCTCGAGTAATCTTAATAGTGGTTTCAAAAATTATTATATACTTTAAATGCATTTATTTCATACAGATGCATACTATTTTTTACAATAAATAAAAAAATTACAAATATATATATATTTTTAATTAAGCATGTATTTGCTCTATATTAACTATTGAATTTCATGGTATGGAGCCACACTGAAGGTACCAAAGAACTGCAGTTTGGCACCATTGGTATATTCTTATTCTAATAATATTAGTAGCCCTCAACTTATAATGTGTTTGTTTTAAAGTTGTAAGCCAATTTAGTCACAGTTGAAAATACCTTATTCTGTCTATAGCTGCTCAGTATCATTACAAAATACAGATTAAACTAATGAACACGAAACAAAAAATATACACTTAATGGATGATGCCATTCTATCAGCCTACTGAACTTGTATTTTTATCTATGTGAATTATCAATACATTGGCCAATAAGATGGCTTACCAATTTTTAGGATGCTATGTAGCACACTGAAATATGATCCATGGATTTAAATTGAGTATCTGCATAGTGTTTATTATTAAATTATTATTTACTGCATATTTTTCATATTATTAGATATTTCTGCATATTTCTGAAAAAATCAAATTTTAGTGTTGTGAGAATGCACATCTATAACTTCTGTTTTGCTCCATTAATCTTCATAACATATTTATATATTATATTTATTAGTATCACAAGTTTGAATGTAAATTTAATTCATCTATCTAACTCATTCAAAGCTGATTCTTTTTTAAAATGCAAAAATTGGAATTAATCAAAAACTAACTTATATTGAATAAAAAGAAAAATTTTTCAGCAATCATAAAAGTGTAAGAAAGTTTCATAAGAAATTATTGCTAGGAATACCTTAATACTTCTGAGAGAATTCAAACTAAGATTATAATAAAAAAATTCTATTATTTTGGTTTCAAATTTAATTAATTTTTTCAAATTTAAAAATGATCTCTAACTGATACAGAAATTAAGATTAAGAAATATAGATCTAAATAACATTTTTCTAAATCTATATTTCTTATAACTGAAAAAATTTAACGAAAATAACATCTTCACAATTATAAATCACAATGAAAGAAAATAGAATTTTAGTGTAAAACATTTTTTACAAATAATTGCCTATATGTTTCCATTTTATCAATCAAAAACCAAACATTACAGCGCAATCAAATTTTAGAGGATTCTTTCTTATTATATAAAACATGCATAGTAATTTTCTGAGTACTATGTAGTATCATTAAAATATGGCAGTTATTTAAAACATTAAAATTAAAAGGTGGCTGAGAATGACTGAAACAAAGTAGAAAACATTATCACAATAAAATATTGTTGAATACTATGAGTTATGTACGTATTACTTAGTTAAAATGCAATTCAGAGATTTATTTACAACTGAAAAAAACTAGCCAAAAACGTTTTTGAATAAACAGTTTATCTTACTTATTTGGCTTATAGTTTATTTTCATTTAGTTTTTATAGCAAGAAATCTTACATTATTAATTACAACCATTTTTCATTTAGAAGAAATGATTGTAACTAAATCTCTGAACAGGTATTACATTTACTTCAGGCAAAGATTTTTTAATATCATTAATTTTTAACAATAGATTAAATTTACCTGTAATAAATTGATTCTAAAAATTTTTATAACAGTAATATTCAGTAATAATCAAGTTCATTTTTATTTGCTAAAATTCATGATCTTAATCAAATATTTCATTCTACTGCTACTTATATATGTATGTATATAAAACAATTTTTATCCAAGTTTCCATTGGATTAAAGATTGTTCAGCATTGAATGATTAGAAAAACTATATATTTACATTTATAAAAATTTAATAACTAAATAATAAAGTGTAAATAAATAAATATCTATAAAAATAAATTAAAGATTAACTATTTTTATAATTCAAATAAATGAAATGATTTTAAGCAGATCTGGATTGTTGTGCTGCAACAAATTCTGGATAATCAATAAAACCATCTTTGTTTTGATCATCCATGTCAAGAATTGGATCAATCATTGTTGCTAAATCGTGGTCTGAGAAAATCTTTGGAGCTGAAGGATTACTTCCACTTTGTTTATTCTCTTCTACTAAATTAAAAAATGAAAAATTATTATTTAACAATTATTATTTAAAATACATTAAGTAAACTCAATAACTTTTAAAACTATTTATCCTAAATTTTTGAATATTTTTAAATCATGTATAGTGATGTTAAAATTATTGCATTCTAATAAATATAAAAATTTGATTTATTATAATTATAAAATTCATTATTATTTTATTTCTTGTATCTATCTCTTTACAGTATTTATTTTTGTTTTGATTATAAACATATAAAACTCAAAAAATGATAATTATTTCATTGTTTATTCAATATAAAATAAATGAAACATCTAATATTTCTCACTACAAACAGTCCCTGAATTATATAGGTGGATCATTCTGTGAAAACCTAAATAAATCAAATCTATAGTAAATCACAAAGACTTAAAAAATAAAAAAATAGTAAATTAATAATAATTTAAAAAAGCACTTCTAGCAAAGTATAAGCAGACTTTTAATCATTTAAAACATTTTTGGACCTGATTAAAATCCATCATCCATATAACGTTTCCTATCTAAATCGTTCTAAAATTCTCAGGTGAGAATTTTAGAATGATTTAGATAGGAAACATTGTACTAATGATGGACTTTAATCAGGTCCAAAAATGTTTTAAATGATTAAAAGTCTGCTTATACTTTGCTAGAAGTGCTTTTTTAAATTATTATAGACAGTTAAAGCAAGAGATTTTGTTTATCTTTGTAATAAATTAAAGAAAAAGCACATAATTCACATGGTAAAACATTTGTTTACAATCTTGGAGCATCTGGATTTATTTCAGAGTCCCACACCTGGGTTTGGGCTCAGCTTGTTAATTAAAATTAATCCTACATATATATAGGTAATCCCTGACTTATATGGATCCATATAAGTCAGGGATTACCTATGTACAAATAATTTTCATAATTTAATTACTAAAAAGAAGCACTACTCAGCAGGTGCAAAGCAAGTAACCCTTTAAGCATTAAAGGGTTACTTGCTTTGCACCTGCTGAGTAGTGTTTCTTTTTAGTAATTAAATTTAAAGTAATAACAAAGCAGGTTTTTTACGTGTATATCAGTTATGGATTTTCATAATTATTTATCATATATCAATTGATACAATAATTTTGGCCATAATTGGAATTTTAATCTTAATTATATTTATTATATAATTATTATTTTTAACACTGAACAAGTGATCAAACTATTTAATAACATTATTTCAGATAAATTTTACTCTTTATTCTATCAGAAAATTAAATAATGTAATAAAAATAATTTTCATTATTTTTTTTAATTATATGAATTACAAACTCCATCATAGTCTCAAAGACTTATGGAGTTTGTAAGTCATCATAGTCTCAAAGACTTTTGGTTTCAAAAATTTCAAATCCTGTTGTAGTAAGTTAGAAATGATCGAAAGTTAGAAATACCCAAAATTTATGGATTTCTTAATACTAAAGTTTACCAGGACACTATATATTATTTTAATAAACATTAAGAAAACAAAACTACAGGAATCAGACCCAAAAAAAGGATGCTTTCTATATATTTCCATCATTGCATCAGGGAATTGAATATAGGTCAATTGCATTGATCAACAGTAGAATTTATCAATGACATTGCTGATGTAAATACAAGTTGATCAAAAGTTGAGATGGTCATAAGTTGAAGACTACTTATATATTGTAGATATAAATATTACCAAATTTTTAGTATATGAAATAATATTATATGAAGTCTTGTTTTCTTAAAATATTCATGAATATTGTTTAATAGAAAGAAAAATATTTTTATCTTTGTTTTTATATAGATAATTAGTAATTAAATATATAAAAACAATAATGAATTAATTGCAATTTTTATATTTGTAAAAGTTCTTCAAAAGTTAAAAAATAACTTATGTAATATTTGTGTATATAAAAACAATAATGAATTAATTGCAATTTTTATATTTGTAAAAGTTCTTCAAAAGTTCACAAATATTACATAAAAAATTTATTTTTTAAGTTGTGTAAATAAAATTTCTTTTGAATAATTACAATAGATTTCAATTGAAAAAAATTATAACACTTAATATCTCTAAAATTTTTTAAAATTCACATTAATATTTGTTACACCGTAATTAAAATGAACAAAATAATAACAATTTTATTTTAAAAAGCCAAAATATGATATAATCATTTACAAATATAAAAATTTAAAAGAATATAAAGATTTTAATTATTTTTACAAATCTTATTAATTATATATATTTGCTGAGGAACTATAAATAATTATACGATAGCCAATATACTAATAGGTACTGTTGAATCTGCTTTAAAATTCAATACAAATTTCATAAAACTTGAAAAACAAAAATGAAGATATGATTATTTTTATTGAAGATTTTTATTTGAAGATGTGTAATATATAAATTTAATTATCTACCTGAAATTTCTTAAATATCTTGAAATTTACATAAGCATAATTCAAATTATTATTCTATGTAAAATGTTAAGATTAAAAGATTATTTATTTGCATTATTAAATGTAAATTTTCTATTAAAAATAATTTAATATACTTACAATGCCAATGTATAAGTGACTTGATTAATTCACATCCATCTAATTTATTATTCTTATCATTATCATGCATTTTAAAATAGTGAAACTGTAATTCTTCTTCTGACATCTGACTAATATCAGGTTCTTCAACTACACCTTCTAAATGATCTCTTATGTGTCTGAAATTATAAAACTTATCTATCATTTTGATTATTTTAAAGCTAAAATAATTTGTTAAAAAAATATTCTTCAGCTGAATATGGATATTCATTTCAATTACATTTATTTTGAGTTATTAGTTATATAAACAACAAGCACTATTAGCAGGAAGCAGTTTTTGATTTACATAAAACATTTTCATAAAGTTTTGCTCGTAGTTATATATATATAGATACAAGAATATACGATTATTCTTGTACTTATATAAATGTAAATATTATTCTTGTACTGACGAGGATCTATAAGAAAAATCGAAAACGTTTTATGTGAATAGAAAGCTGTTTCCTGCTAATTTATAGTACTTGTTATTTATATGATTTTCAAGAAAGCAGGTAAATTTATGATTTTTTTATAAACTCAAGGTTTATGTAACTAATATAAACATTGTATTTATATAAAAGTTCATTATAACTAAAAGTTATAACAAATTTTTTATAAGTAAATGCTTGATAATTTACATATAAAAAATATTTTTTAAATTATTATCACAATTCAATATATATTACTAAACTTATGCAAATAATTGGAATCAAATTGTTTTTTTTTTTTTTTTTACAGAACCTGAATTTTTGCATAAGTCAAAAAAATAAGTTTAACAAAAATTCTGAATTAAAAACTCCAGGTGCTAAATGAATTAAGGTGATTGTACTTACAAAACATCATGGCACTGTATTGTTCTCTGACTAAAAAAGATATAATGTTGCAAAGAATGATATTGTACCAGTAATATGATACTTAAAATCAACAAACAATACAAAACATAAATAAATCAAGTAATAGGAATTTTAAATATTGTAAATATATTTGTACTTGTAACTTACAAGTCAAACTTTTATATAAGTTGGATATAAATAAATAAATTGGGAATACCTGTATAGTAATAGAGTACTGTAATTTCATAGGATAGAAGAAACAATGGTGATGATACTATTTTAATAGATATGTACAGCACTATTGATTATGAACTATTGTTAGTAAGAATATGGTAAATGTTATCGTATTACAATATTTTATATATAAATGTGTGAAGAGGTTAACTCTGACCTATCCTGTTTATTATTCTGATATGCTCTTTTATTATTCAGCATTATTTTTATTATTCTTTAATGTATTATATTTTAGTTTAAAGAGTTGATTTACTTTGCATATTCTTCATCTCAGTATTTCGCAATCACATGTTACGGAATGGACAGCCATCTTCCGAGTGAGCTTCCACAACTAATGATGTCATCTAATCTAAATAAGTTTTACCACTGAGTCTATATGAAAATATAAGAATGATCTCTTATCGATGTTTTGTTTGGTATATAATTAAACTGTAAAGAGGATGACATGAATTGATTATTCTTTAACCTAATAAATTTGATATTGTGATGTGACTTTATGCAAATGAGCCGAGATTGGGATTGTAAGTCACGAGGTATAAAAACAGAAGCAACCAACGAAACAGGAAGATGTTGGTATCAACGTGAAGTTGGTTAAGTGACAATTGAGTTTCTTGTAAAGATCTACAATTGCTTGAAGTTTGTATCAGTGGTGGAGGTATTAGAATTTTAGTAGTACTTAAGATTTATTTCTTGTGAATAATTAAAGTTTTGGATATCTGAGTTGGATTAAATAAGTTTTGTTGATTAATTGATTGTTACTTTATTATTGTTTTTAAGTTTTGTGGTTTTATTTCATTGTGCTTTATTAAAGTTTAAATAAAGGTAATTAACACTTTTGTAAGTGTTTTGAGTCTAATAAATTTATATTTTCTGTTAATTAACTCTTCTGAGAATTTATTCAATTTATTAGTATAAGTTTCTAACATCGTTTGCTGTTTTCAATCTAACACTTAATTAATACTCCTAGTTGTAAGTTTCCAGTTGTTTTGATTTTTATGGTTAAACATCGTTTTGATTTAGATTGTTTTGGATTTAATTATATTTAATTTAGAACGTAGTAAAAGACCTGAGCTCAGGCCAAACTCTGGATTTGCAGAGTCTTTAGACTGCTAGGTTTAGTTATAATTATTATTATTGGTGTTCATTAGAACTCGCCACTTTGCATCATATTATAATTAATATTACATATGTCCTAGCTATGGAAGATACATATATATATAAAATATATAATTTTGCATTTAGTTTTACCTTTAAAAATTACATAATTACTTAAACAAACTTATATTATGTAGGTTGGAATGTAGTAAAACTACTCAAGAGCTCTAGCAGTCAAAAGATTTTTATTCAGAATAAAAATCTTTTGACTAGTTTAAACTACAAGTAATCTTTTATTCTGAATAAAAATCTTTTGACTAGTTTAAACTACAAGTAAAACTCTTGAGTAGTTTTACTTGTAGTTTGTGTTTGGTGCAGTCTAATTGAACGTTTATTATGGAATGTAGTATTTTGTAAGTTTTGGAGAACTTGAAAAATGTATATTAACACAGTGTAACTGTCATATCTGTTATTCAGTATCAGTTTCACTTAACCAAGGTTAATAGTAGTCTGAAAAAATTAAACAGAAAATTCAAAATTTAGAAGTCGAAAACGCGAGCTTTCTACCGATTCTAGACTGAAAATAAAACTTCCAATACAAAATTTTAAGTCAAAATTTCCCGCGAAATTTTTGTGGAAAAAAAAGCTGTGAAAATTATCAATATTAGATTATTTTTAATGATATAAGCATTATCTAACAAAATTCTACCGATTTACTGAAAGGATTTACTGTACATTAAATAAATGTTTGTAATTCCTGCAATTATAAACATTTATTTATAATTGTTTTTATTGGCTAAATTTGGTGCAATTACTGGTTCGTTACACACAAACTTATATAATTTATATTACTTTTAATAGAATATATTTTTATTAATCGATTACTATTGTGAAAATACGTTTATTTAAAAGGATTAAAAAAAAAAAAAAAACATTACGTCACGTATGATATAAAACTATTACCAGATTTTACTTAATCACAATACGAGGGCACCATTGGAAAATACGTTTTTATTAAATGTAAACCTATAGTTATATATGAAAAGCCTACAGAAAAAATGTTATCGAAAGGGAATAAATCCTTCTTCTGACAAAAATAATTTCGTCGGAAAACGGCATTTAGGCTTATTCAAGGAGGTGACTGACCGAATTTGTTTACCTCAAAGTCTAGTGCGTGTTCGCCAATGCAACACAATTAAACAAGTTAATTTCCTTGTAAGAGTAAACCTCTTTGTTTTCTTTTTTTGAAAGGAAATTTATCAAATTATATGCATATATTTTATCATCTCTTTTTTAAATGAATATATTTAAGTACACTTTGACAGCTACGGAAGACGAAATCTGGCAGCCAATAAGAGAGAGTTTGGAGAAAACATGGCGGTCGGGATCGAAATGTAAACAAAGCGATTCGTTTAGGCGCTCGGCTATCATAATAAAAACATTAAACAATATTGTGATAAATTTAAAGCATACAGGGAAGAAATTTGTCCTAAAGGTTCAGATTTTAAATATAATTAGGACTACGGCCTTCTTTACAATATCGGAGTCCCTAGAATCAGCTGTTTGCATTAGCTGGTGGCCAAATAGCTACCACCTGTTTGTAAGCGGTAGCCAAAATGGAAATTCTGGTAGCAATTGGCTACTTGGCTACCGGGTTTGTTGAGCCCTGTCAAAAACACAATAAATATTCATAACTTAAGTTCATTTCATCTCATCATGTAGGCATTAAGTCATCATTACAAGAAGAATGAAGGAGAGTGAGTACAGTACAATAAATATTTTAGAAGACATTTTTTTTTGAGAGAGAGACATTCACATAATTTTTATTATTAATTATTGTTGCTAATATTTTATTCTACCTAATTTATAAAGTATAGTTCATTATAGATATGTAAAATATAGTGTTCATTACTGTCCACAGTTTCAGGTATTCCTGAGGGGCATGGAACCTAACTCCCACAAATATATGAGTCCTACTGTATAAATAATAAAAAGCAAATGTAAACAGTCTAAAATTAGTCATATAGATAAGTGATCATTAAAGGGCTAGTACCCAAGAATAAACTGTGCTGCATATAAAATTTAATTATTATAGGGAAATAATATTTTATTATATCATTACACCATTATCAAACTGATTTAGTATTAGCAATCTATTATGTATTGTAAGAAATACAAAATTTATTATAATAAATTACTCTTTATCTTGAATTCTTGCTTTGTCTCTGATTAAAGTACCATCTTTGTCATTTGGCAGCATTGATGACGGCATTCCATGAGATCCTGTTCCTTGATGTTTAGTATTATAATGATGTTTTTGCTGGTGAATATTAACATGTCCATTGACCTTTGTAATTATTATTTGTAATGTAATAATTAAAAACAGCAAGTATTCTTTAAAGGCTCTAGACATTTCTATAAAATAAAAAATATAATATATAATCCAAATTAATTATAATTTAAATTAGATATATTTTTGATTTTTTGATGCATTTAAAATTAAGCATACTTTTATGTCTTTAGACTTTGAAATGAAAAATATATGGTTTTAATTATTATTATGTCTTCATATTGTAGATGATCTCATTTTCTACATTAGATTCTGCTTTAACTTCTTGCTAAATAAATAAATATTGTAATCAGAAAATTATATATATATTATTGTAAAATTCCACATAAAAATAACAAATATTGCTGCAGATACAGAATTCACAGCAGTTAAAAACACTATAACCTAGTGAATAAAATTGATTTTAACAGTCCTCAGAGTTTTTTTGAATTTAACAGTAGTTTCAAAATTGTAAAAATAGATAGAAGTTATATTTGAAGAATTATGTTGATAATTATGAATTGATTTTGAAACAAAGATTAATAGACAAATTAATATAGCAATACCTTGCATAGTCCAGGCTTCATTATAGTCCGGATTGCAATTATTAATAAAAAAAATTTTAATTTACATTAGTTTTTAGAATAAATACAAAATGTAAGTGTTCTTGCTTATATATATAAGTATACTTATATATGACTCGAAAAGCCACTATTTGACGACCTAAGACATGCAGGCGGCTGCTCCAGTATTGCTAAATTTATATTAACAATGTTTGTTAAGATAAATTCAATTTGATGCTACAGAGAGATGTACGAAGAACGGAAACAAAAGAAACTCGTGCAGACGTCAATTTTGCATTTATTTGATAAAAAAGTTCTTTGAGTTATACAGAGAGATGTACGAAGAATGGAAACAAAAGAAACTCGTGCAGACGTCAATTTTGCATTTGTTTGATAAAGTTCTTTGAGTTAAAATTTTTTCTTCATTTATTTAAAATAAAAACTTTAAATTCATTCATCTTGTTTTATTAATCATTAATTTTTCACAAAATGCCCCTTTTCAAGGAGATAATGACTCATGAGCAACCAAAACAATCTTGCAGGTTGGTCATTGCTAGACACTTCTCGTCTCTTGTTGAATTGTTTAGTCTTATGCAAAATGCCACTCTGCGTTCGGAATGGCGCCGAGCCCGATTTGGAGAAAGCGAATGCGTTCACCTGCCAAGAGAGCCCTCTTTATCTATTCTTCTTTATGGGCTTGGATCCACTTTCTGCCCCTTTCTATTGTCTACTATATCTTTCCGATCTTCGGATCCACTTTCTGTCCCCTTCTGTCTATTATAAATCTTTATAAAAGATTTTAATGTTTAATGCGTAAAGAAATAATTATTAATGTAAGAATTTACAACAAAAAAAACATATGAACAAATTGAAAATTTCCTTGGAACCAATTATAATTTTTCCCATAGATTACGTACCTCGAACAGTCCAGTTTCAATTAGTCCAGTAAAAAAGATGAATCAATTAACCGGACTATGCAAGGTATTGCTGTATTATGAAAAGAGAAGTAAAATGTTCAAAGTATATCTCTCGTTGCAATATTTTTCATATTTCAGTTTTATTTGTTGATATGCTAAACAGTGTATCATATTATTAAAACTTCTCTGATAAAAGTACCTTTACTGAGATATTTGTCTTTAAAAATAAAGTTTTTTTGAACTTATTGATTTTTTTATTAAAATATTTTCAGATATTTGTTTGCCATCAGTACTTATAAATATTTGTCTTGAATATAAAAAATTAAATTCTTTTAAATCACATATACTGAAAATGTTTATCATTATTTTCGTATATATAAAAGATGCATATCCAATATGCATTTATCAATTATAATAAATATATATTATGATTGTATTTTATATTATATGTTTATCATCATATAAAATTAATTTAATTTCAAGAAAACAATGTTAAATGCAAACCATATGCTAAACTTTAAGTGAGTACAATAACTGCAATATCAATTTTACGATATATCTGAAGTATTTCTGAATCATCCTATATATATATAATGATTCAGAAATACTTGGTCAAACTTGCAGGATAGATTATCAAAACATAATGAAATAAATCTCTATGAATATAGATCCTCAAATGCTTTATTTCTAAGATATTGTGAAAATTTGATATGTATATTTCTGGTTGATTCCATAATAGGTAGAGTAGAGGGACATTAATTGCACTTAATGTGTTGTTCAATTGTAATTTCACAACAATGTCAACAATTAAAAAACAAAGCAACATGCATCAGTATATTAATGCTGAATTGGCTGATTGTCATTAAATATATCAATGTGCAAATGGAAGCAGCAGTGAAGTCCATCATCTATACCAGGAAAGGTATCCGTGATGATGATGTCCTCAAAGAATACTTTCACCAAGTCAAAGAGGCCGTCTATCGTCAACCTTGAAGAAATTGGAAGTTTCATGCCTGCTGCTGCTGACCAGAAGAGGCAAAGAACTGCTACACAACTCAGTTCAAGATCAGATATATTGGTTAATCAATTACATGCTAGGAACATCTAAAGACAGATCTCAACAGTTGTTGATGTCTCACAGCCAACTGGGCACAAGACTCTCCATGTCAAATATCTATACTTATGCACAAATAATACAGGATCTCTCATTAGATGATTAACTTCCATATATCCAGTTCTGTTGATGGTACCTGCTACAAAAGTCTGTATTGATCTTTGAGTTTGCTGTATTTTTCACAGTTGAGGCAATGTTTACTCGTGATGCAATTCTGAATTTCCACAACATGCACAGTGGGCCTATGCAAATCCTTATATTGTTGTCTATTCATCACTAATATACATATGTATTCATGTAATGTGTGAGCAGGAATCTTAGACAACAACCTGATGAAGTTGTTGTCCAAGATTCCTGCCTCCAAGCCTATCTAGCAGAAATCATAGGCTGATGAGCCTATGATTTCTACCAGATAGGCTTGATTGAGCTGTGTACAGACATTTTTTAGAACATCATTTGGTGGAATAACTGGAGGAAATTTCATTAAATGTGCATCAGCAAATGTGGTTCATGCATAATGCAGCCCCACTCCACTTCAGTTGTTGTACCACATGACATCTTGACAAAATATACCGTGATCGTTGGATTGGTAGGACAGGGCCCATGGTCTTGGACTACTTGCTCTCCAGACCTCAACCTTCTGGACTTTATTTGGGGTCAGTTTAAGGCATTAATCTAAGTTACACTAGTTGGAGATGCACAAACATTGCAGAGTTACACTGCCAATGGATGTGATAAGATTCATCACAACCCTGGCACTTTACAGCAAGTTTGACAATCCATGGTCTGGCACTGTGAAGTTTGTTGATGTTGGCAGAGGACATTTCAAACAGTTGCTCTGATAACTTGTAATAGGTCTACTGCTGAAATAAAGCATTTGAGGATTTATTTTCATAGAGAGCTTATTTTTGTTATCATGCTTCAATACATTTATCCTGCAAGTTTGATTAAGTATTTCTGAAATACTGTATTTGTACAAATATCAGTTGATGAACATTTTAGATTTTTCTTATACTTTCAAAATGTCAAAACTAAATACTGGAAATAACTGAAATATAAGAGATTGTTTTTTTTATTAGTCAACCTAAGCCTATTAATTTTAAATTTTAAGAACGTTACATAATAATAGCAATTCACAATTTATAAAATTGACATTTTTAATTAATACTTGCATACATTTTCTTTGGTGTCAATTCTTTTTTTCAAGATTTATTATTAATTTTTTATATCGAAATTTCATAACCATTTTATTGTTGCCACTGAAGCTCTAATTCTTTAATTTAAGAAAGTTTATTCAACGGTAAGAGTTGAAATGTTTATGTTCTTGATAATATTTACAAAAACTTAGTAAAAGCCGTGAGTAGCCACGCATTCTTGATCATATAATATTATACAAACACGATCAAGAATTTTTATATATTGAGTGGTAGCATTCAAGTAAAATTTTGTCAAATGGTAAAAATTAATTTATATAAAAAATAACCAAATTTAAAACACTGTGAATACTGCTCAATATGTCCAATCATTTTCAAAAATAAACGAAAATATACCTTTAAATGTCACATTCTAACTCCAAACAGTCATTCTGCTACTATGAACCTAGTTGAATTTCGAAAACGCAGACAATAAATAATCTAATTGGACCTACACTGATTTTGAAACTAAATTTTATTTATTGATTTGAGCAAGATATTAATAAAAGAGAAAAGCATGCTAAACTTTATTTTAATGTTTCAATTAAATTTTCGTGAAATTATATATAGCAGTGTTTTCCAAACTGTGGGACACGTTCCACTAGGGAGCGTGAATCTAAAAAAAATTAAGATAAATTAAAACGTCGATATTTTTATAATTATTTAAATAAATTTTGACGGGATTATTATAAAAACGTATGATATTGATAGAATTCATTGTATTCATATATAATCAGAATTAACGTTTAAAATTTTTTTGTTACTGTAAGTTTTTCAGTTGGCAGCATGCACGAAATTAATCCGGGATTTTCAAGTCTGGTAGTGAAGTTTATCATTTACGGTTTAAGTTAAAATGGATTTTAAAAGATATAGAGTTGTTTCTGTAAACGATGAAGTTAATTTTCAAAATTTGGTAAGTTTAAAATTATATTGCTTTAAAGTTAATGGATCGTTTTACGAATAATTACGTATCAAAATTCTCCATACAGTTATCATCTGAACACGTGCCAGGGCTAGCTTGCTTATTTTAAAACTAATGAATATGCCAATTAATAGATGCACCAGCAATATTTAAATGGTTTAAACAATTACCTTTGCTAATTGTATTATTTTTGGTGATTGCGTGATATAATCTTGAACAAAGCGGATAATATTCTATCGTTAACATTCCAACACAAATATGGGATATCAAAGGCTATTTACACTCTGTAAGAAAAGTATATCCGGCATATTGAACTCTCCAAGTAAGGATTCCTTAAAAGGATCAAAAATATTTTTTTGTTAATAGCTTAAAAAATACTGAATTTATAAATTTTATTGAATTTTATATGACATTGAATGATGATAACTTATGTATAAAACAATTAGAGGAAAAATATTCTTAGAGGGGAATTTAAAAAGATATAATAATAATAATAATTTAGAGATACAGAAAATTTTTGAATTTTGTCAATTCTCCATGCATAGTTTTAACATGTTATTCAACATTAATGTTGGATAACATTTTAAACTGAATATCCATATTCTCATCAATGTTAATGCACGTGAAGATAATATATTAATTACCCAATAAGTAGAGCCTATAAGGTAACCAATAAAGTTTTGTTGGATTTTGGCCTATAAAGAGAAATGCAATAACAAGCACAATAAATTTGCATAACAAAACACTATGAGCAATAAACTTTAAAAAGAAATTAAATTCTTTATTAAGGAATGCTTTTGATCCTACAATCGATCCTCTTCAGCTTACATGAAGTTGAATAGAATAGATTTAAATAGAATTCAAATAAATATTTTAACATGTTATTTAAAGCTTGCTATACATGATATAAAATTAATATTATATAAAAGTGATATGTTAATAAAAATTATTTATATTTATAAAAATTAGTATTATGGTAAAAATTAATAATATATTAGATTAAACTAAAGTAATGTTAATTATATGTTGCAGTGTGCTATACATCAGGGGTGGCCAATAGGTCGATTGCGAGATGATTTGTAGTTGATCTTCGTAAGTTATCGGATGACTCTCTTACTGCATAGTGCCTTCTCTAGACAACTAAAGCCAAAATTTTGCTTTATTACTGAGTATGGCCCAAAATAGAATAGCCGGTAGCAGCAGAGCATTTAGACAAAATTCTAAATTTGCTGACGATGCCAACATGGTGCCTATGAATTGAGAGTTGAAGTGAATTATTGTGTTTGAGATTTATGAGTAAAATAAAAGGAAAATGCAAAGGAAAAAATGGCCACAATTTGGGATATGTGGTTTTGGCTCCTATCTACTCTCACCATCAAACGAATTTCGAAGGTAGATCGCGAACTCATTGTTAACATATAAAGTCGATCTTAATGGCAAACAAGTTGGCCACCCCTGCTATACATCACTAAGCTACAGAAATTCATTTGCAACTTGGCAATACACAGCAAGCTGCAAATGATTATTTATAAATAATCATTATTTAATAAATAAAAGTAAACAATAAGCCAAATAAGTAAGATAAATTGTTTATTCGAAAATGTTTTCGGCTATCCACATAGCCTGCCTCAGTTGAAACACAGATCAATGTGGATAGCCGAAAACATTTTCGAATAAACAATTTGTCTTACTTATTTGGCTTATTGTTTACTTTTATTTAATATCTAAAGTAAGAAGTATTTCAGTATGAATCATTATTTATATTATTATTATTATATTATTTTTGCTTATCAAATTTTTTGGTTTATGTTATTCACTTCTCCCTCCATACAAGTTGAATAATTGAGGTTTCATTTTATATATTTATTGCTGATAACTGTTAAAAACAGCAAAATTTGAAATCACTAAAATATTATTAAATAAAACAACATTATTAACTTGGCTGAAATGATTAAAAAGAACATTATAATTCAAATATTATGAATATTTAAGAATTTAACAAAAATAAATATTTTGTTTAATTGACATTATATAATAGATTTTTAAATTGCTTTAATTCCATTTAAACTTGATACTATTCAAATTAAATTTTTTTTATTAATAATTTATTTGAAAATACTAGGAAATTGTCTTTTGAAATATTTAAAATTTCACTATATATTTTTCATATAAAATTAACATGAAAAATTTAAAAAGTATTAAATTTGTCGAAATATTTTTAAGTTATAATGATGACAAGAAAACATTTTATTCTGAACAGATTAAAACTATAAAATATATAAATGCTGCCCTTGAAAATCCCAAGGAATATTTACGAACAGATAATCTTAGCCAATATTCAGAAAGTGAGTATTTATATTTATACTTTATTGATATAAATACAGGAATACCTCGATTCCACATATATATATATATGTATATATACACACATACGAACACACGAAAGACAATTATTTTGGTAAACCTGAAGCAAATGCATATTTATATAGTTCAAGTTAGAAAAGAATTTATATAGTTCAAGAAGCAAATGCATATTTTATTAGTTCAAGTTAAACATTTATTGATATAATTAATAAAGTATTTCGTGAGAAATGATTTTTTAAAATGAAATTTTGTAGAAACTGAGGTTAGCATTTACAGGAATACCTCGATTATCGCGATTTTCGAATTATCGCGGTTTATAATTTGATACCAAAATTCCAATTATTGCGATCCAAATTCGAATTATCGCGGTTTCGAGATGCAACCCACTACATATGTAACCAGAATTACATTTACCCTCCAAGTAGCTCTCTTAAAGCACTTTGTTTTTATCCGAAGGCGTCTACTCACTGCTCATCAGTAACTGTCCGCCATTGCCTGAAGTAAATATGGACAAGGCCAGCTTAAATCCGGGTAAGCAAACAATGCACCATTCGGGGCGCCTTAAGAAGGAGGGCACCAAAATTATCATTTTATCAATATTGGAAAGGTGTTGAGTAGATGTTACAAGGAAGCTGCATCGGGGTGCCGAAATCTCCAGGAGGAGAATCTCATGTGGATATTTATTTTTCTTCTTATTTACTTCTACAATGAATGCTAAAAGAAACAAGGATGATATCGAGTCTACAGCTATTAACAAGAAACGTAAAGATCAGTTTAAAAGATTAGCACGTTTAACAGATTTCTTTTTTAACCTCATACGTAAAATATCTTTGGCAATGATCATCCATTTTACATGTATTATTTATCCCGATTATCGCAGATTCAACGATCACCCATTTTACATGCATTATTTATCCCGATTATCGCGGATTCGATTACTGCGGTATTTTTCATGGCAACAATAACTTCCTTGGCAGTGATCACCCATTTTACATGCATTATTTATCCCGATTAAGCGGATTCGATTATTGCGGTATTTTTCGTGGCAACAATAACCGTGATAGTCGAGGTATTCCTGTACTATAATAAAGATATTTATTTTTAAGTTATTTTTTCAGCAAAAATATGCTTCAAATCAAAACATTTGAGGAAGATGCTTAAAAAGTGCATAGTTAAACATAAATTTATTGATGCTGCTAAAATATTGGAATGTTTATTTTGTGAAATGGATAGTAATCATTTAATATTTAAGGTAATAAAATGAACAATTTTAGTTTGATATTTTATTTAAAACTAAGATCAAGAATTAAGATGATATAAAATAATTATTTTAT
>AYEL01065100.1:0-25110 GCA_000484575.1 Olivierus martensii | reverse complement strand
AAAGACTTTATATGACACTTGGGAGTACTTGTTTAATCAATGTAACTATAAAATTATTTAAGTGTGCAAATGTAAACTTTTATATCTGTTACCATCCTATTTCCACCCTCTCTCGCCTAACATTTCTCTCACATGCAGAACCTGTTTGTTTTTGCCGTTACACTGACACTTGGGGTTGAAATTACAATTTACACTTGTTTTTACAGATGTTCCATTCTCTTTAAATGTTCACTTTTTCTGTGCAAATGAAGAGGGGCAGTGCAGTTTGGAAAACTCCTGCATTTTTAACTTTATTTTAAGGTCCTGTAAGCTAGTTTAGATTTTGTTTTACTAGATATGATAGGATTACGATGAGATACAAAAATTGCAATGCAAAAAACAAACACTTCCACTGCTGAATAGTCATTAATGTGCCAAAGGCTGTGAGAAGTTTGAGATGAGTGAATCACACTAGTGATTATTGCATATTGTTAAAAGCCTTTGCTTGCTGACTATGGCAATGCTGCAATGTGTATACAAAAGCAATGTGATATATGTATATATGCAGGTGGCAAAGTTAAATTAGAGAATTTTTAATAATAATTTTTGACAGACTTAATTTTTCCATAATCAATTTCTGAGGTGTCGTTTGAAATCTGCAAAGAAAATTTGAGAAATTTTTATTCTATCAAAAACTGTTTGATCACTGAGCAATATAAGTTTTACTCATGACAGCAATTGGAAAACAAAAGCTTAACCCAATACATCTCTGTGTTAAGAAGGCTGTCTTTGGAATGTCGTTTTGGGGAATTTTTGCATCGAGCATTACAAGATCATCCGATTTCTGGAATTTTAAATCAACAACTACTTTGAAAACTACGGTCATAACCTGATGATCTTTCATGGGATCAAACAGTTTCAAATCTTGAACAAGACTGTTCAAGAATTTGAAACTGTCAAGCGCTCTCATTTGGAAATGTTGTCGAATCAATTGTCAAATCAAGTGGCATTGATCAAAAATAAGCATAAATGCTCACTATCATCAAATAATCATTTGAGAAATTCTAGTCAACATAGCCAGAAATGTAATGTGCCATCAAATTCATCAAAAAGCCTGTTCTCCATGCAGAAAAAAACCACTCAGAAGGTGTGGATTTTATAATATCAAACACAAACCAGAACTGTGCACAGCAAAAGCTTGGACTTGTTATAATTGTGGAAATGTCATACAAACAACTGTTGTCACTTCAAGGAGACATTGAATGCTGAAATAAGTGAATGTAAGTCAAATTATCGGAGGAAGAACCTTCTGGTAAATGTTGTTTATGTAAAATATCATAATGTTAATACCTTTAGTGATATTAAGTCTCAGAATGCAATGTATATAAATATTAGTATTAATGATCAGTCAGTAAAATTTTTAGTAGACATGGGTACCGTAATTACATTATTGTCATTTGTTAAATTTAAAAGTTTATTTGGGAATATGTTATAATTACCTTTTTCCGGGAAATTGCTGCAGCAAATGGTCACAATTTACAAGTTTGTGGATTTTTTGAGCGATGGTAAATGTTAATAATGTTCGGTTTAGTTTGCCTCTGATTGTGGTTAAACATTTATCTTGCTCCACCTTACTGGGAAGAAACTGGTTAAATATTATAAAGCACGATTGGGAATCCTGTCAGCCTTCAGGATCAGAGGAGTGTGAGTGAAATATCGTCATGTCATCATCAGAAAGGTCTAAGTTGTTGATTGATTTAGCAAATAAATTTCCATGTACCTTTTCAAAATCAGCTAATGAGTGTACAATTTGGGATTTCAAGGTAAATATCAGGTTAAAAGAGGATGCACAACCGGTGTTTCAGAGCTTATAATGTACAGTACACCTTGCGGGATTAAGTCAGATCAGAAATGCATCACTTAGAAGAAAGAGGCATTATCACCAAAGTTCAAATATAGTCAGTGGGCCTCACCATTGGTCTGTGTACCGAAAAAGAATGAGATGTTGCACTTGTGAATCGATCTTAAAAAGTCTGTAAACCCCTAAATTATGGTTAATCAATATCATTTGCTGCGAATTGATGAATTTTACGGGGTCATCTATTTTTTGTCATTTAGAATTGTCAAATGCATACTTACAGCTGCAAGTGGATGTCTGCAGCTGTAAGTATGTAGAGTAAGCAGTTATTAATAGTAAATACTCTTGATGGCTTATATACGTATAACCATCTTGTCTTTAATGTGGCATCCAGTCCAGCTATTTTTCAAATGGTTATGGACAATATTTTGCATGGTATTAAAAGTTGTGCATGCTATTTGGATGATATTTTAATCGAGGAAAGAGACAATCAAGAGTATCAAAAAACATTAATGGATATCTTAGCAAGACTATAAAAATTTAATGTTAAACTAAATCTAGATAAGAGTGTCTTTTTTGTCAGATTCTTTGGAATTTTTAGGTTTTCAGATATCTGGGGAAGGTAAACAATCAACGAAAGAGAAAATTGAAAAGATATTGAATTGTCCAACACCATCAAATGTCATGCAGTTAAAATTATATCTATCAATGCTAAATTTTTACAGGAATTTTATTCCAATAGGTCCAGATTTGCTACAGCCTTTATATAAATTATTACGTAAAGGAGAAAACTTTGCCTGGTCTGCGGAGTGTGAATTAGCAGTCTGGAAAAGCAAGTGTGCATTGTCTGAAAAATCCTTATTAATTTTTTTGACCCATCAAAACCGTTATACCTAACAGTTGATGCATCTGCATATGGTGTGGGAGCAGTCTTGTCACAAGTGCAAGAAAATCAGCAACTTCCAATAGCTTTTGAGTTAACATCGTTAACTAAGGCACAAAAAAACTATAGTCAGCTACATAAGGAAGCCTTAGCAGTCATATTTAGTGTCACAAAATTCCATAAATATCTTTATGGTAGATCATTTACAATTTTTACAGATCACCAGCCCTTGGAGTCATTATTTTCGGGATCTAGGAGTATTCCAGGAATAGCAGCTGCTAAAATTATTCTATGGTTGGTCCTTTTGTCTGTTTATAATTACAAGATTGTGTACAAAAAGGGAGCAAATATTCTGCAAGCGGATGTCATATTTCGTCTCTCTAGTGAATCCCAAGTACCAGATCAAAATTGTAATTTTCTGTTTTTGTCGACACCACTAATTTCTCCAGTAACTATCACACAGCATACAATAAGGGATAAGTCATTGTCAGAGGTAACGAATCAGGTTAAGCTGGGATGGTACAAGCTCAGTGCCCGAGCTGAAGTATTATTATAAGTTACGAAATTATTTGTCGGTTTCAAAAAACTGCCTGTTCTATGGTGATCAATGGTGACAGAATAATCATTCCAAAATCTTTACAGCCAGAAGTACTAAACATTATTCACCAAGGGCATAATGGAATTCTTAGGTCAAAGTTATTCGCTAGATCTTACCTCTGGTGGAGGACTATGAATACTGATATTCAAAGAATTGTTCAATCATGTGAAGTGTGTCAAAAAAACGCAAAAACATAGGAATAGGAATAGATCTATCATGTTCCCACGGACAATCATCTAAAACCCAAATACCCTTGGGAGAGAGTCCATTTAGATTTTTTTTATTTTCAGCAGCAGACATTTTTTATTATTACAGATGTGTATTCGAAATGGGTTGAATGTTTTCAAATGTCTTCTATAAATGTAACATCGGTCTTATCTAAATTAAATGAAGTTTTTTCTCATTTTTCAACTCCACGTCATGTCTTGTATCTGATAATGGTCCACCGTTTCAATCAGGAATTTCAAAATTATTGTAAATCAAAAGGCATTAAATTACTGTTTTCCCTGCCATATAGATCTGAGTCTAACAGGTTAGCAGAACAGTCAGTCCAAACGTTTAAACATATGTTGAACAAGGATTTATTAGCAAAGAAACAACCACTGTCTAAAATTTTAACATAATGTCTTTATAATTATCAGTCTACATCTTCTTCTGTGACAGGATATTTTCTAATGTCAGTCATGTTAATGTTCATCCCTAGTTCACCTCTATCAGTTTTAAACCCAAAATCTAAAGTAATCAATGGGAAAATCTGCAAGAAAGTCAGGTTTGAAATCAACTCAATAGAATTTACACCATGTAACCAAAAAAAAAAAAGTCTCAAAGTTATTGTTGGGCAACAGCAATGTCACTCTGCAAAAATTTAAAATTAATGATCCTGTCTTAGTCTGTCACAGGGAGGAAAAAAACCCGGTAAAATGAGTTACTAGTAGAATTTGTAAGTGCTTAAGCAAATGCTTATACTTAGTAAGGGTTAGTCCCAGTAATATCATTAGAAAAGTCCATATCAATCAATTGCGGGTCAGTTGTTTAAAAGATCATTTACATCGTCCTGTGTTTGCTTTTTTTGATGACAATTCTGAATCACGTATTGCAAATCATGAATCTAAGGGTCAGTCAGAGAATTCTACTAGAGGCATCTTTCTAAAACCAGTAGACAGTCTTACACAACCCAGATTTGGGTCAAGTTCAAGAGTCACGCATTATGGGCGGTATAGTAGGCCTTCGCAAAAGTTTAGCCATAGTGACTATACATAACTAATAATGTCGATAAAAATTATATGATATAAAAATTATTGTTCTTTTTAAGTGATAAATAGTTCTCTGAAATTAAAATTGTAAATGCATCAATTAGGATAAACATTGGTCAGTCAGTCAGTCAGTTTAAAGGAAATCATTGTATGTCATGGGAGACTATTCTTTGTATTAATGATACTACATTTTGTCAACTGTAAGAGGAGAGAAGTATTATGACCAGTAAAGTTAAGTGCCTCTAACTGGAAAGAGGTTATAAAAATGATGCAAGGGTGTGTCAACTAGTGTTTCCGGGCGAGAATTCCTTCCCACCCGTTCCCGGGAATTTTTTTCGTTTTCCCATTCCCAAATCCCGACAAACTTTTCTCAGGAAATTGGAAAAATCGGCTCCTAAAACCCAGTAATCTCTACAATGGGAAATAAAAGTACTACTCATAATGTATCTTTTAGAAATTTTTCTTACCGCTATCTAAAGTTACGTTGTGGTACAATATTACACGCCATTAGAAATACACGCACGACACCAGAATCAGATAACACATGGCTATCTAATTTTAGATTTTATAAATCGAGCATGACTGAACAGAACAGAAAACAGTTTGTGTTTACACAGAAAAATATTTATTTTCAAACCCAAGATTTGATTACAAAGTTATCTTCAGATGACCTAACTAAGGAAATCTAAGATAGCTTATTTTAATATGATATTATAGTCAAATCCTGGGCTGTGAAAATAAATATTTCTCTCTGTAAACACGAACTATTTCTGTTTTCTATGATAAATAGTTACTGCCGATACTATCAACCACATTTGATCAGTTTGTTTGCAGCTGACAATTGTGATGTATGTTAATACATTGTGTGATATATGTAAAATCTCACTGTATACTATAAATTTGATTAAATAAAGTTTGCATTAATTACATTGTTTATATTTTGAGAAAACCTGAAATGTAACAGAAATCTAGTCAAAATGAAACTGTAGTGACCTTTGTTTAGCGCTAAGGGCAATATATGCACTGTCATGAAATTCTGGTCAATCTCCATTTAGGAAATTTTATTTACTCATTTTTTGCTCCAACTTTACACAAATAAGAGTGTCTCGAAACCTCTGAAAGATTGCGCTGGGTCCACGAATCCAATTTGCCCCACCTTCTCTACGGCTTTTATTAATATTTACTGTTATAGCCATTATTGCAGATGATCAACGAAATTTAAAAAAAAAAGATCATTTTGGGAATTCTCAGGAAATACGATTTCCCGTTCTGGATTCCTGAATGTTTCAAAATGTCGGGAATTTGGAAACACTAGTGTCAACAGTTAAAAGGAAAGTATTGCTGCCTTTAGGGTTGGGTGATCCAATAAAATCAAGTACATCCAGATGGCCACTATAGGAAGTCATAAAGATGATGCAAGGGTGTTTCAACAGTTAAGTGCCTTTAGGGTCGGGTACATCCTGCCGGTCTCTGTGGGAGATCGTGTCCTGGCGTCATCGCATTCAGTCACTGTCACTCGCTCTTTCTTGTCTTGTCTTCTGTCCAAGTCAGAACACATATTGTCCTAGTCTCCCAGGACAAACGTCTTGTATCACCTCTGAGATAAGAGAATTAAACCTTGTTACATGTTGTTAAATTGTGTGTCTCGATGTATATTTTCGACTGTGACACGTAAAAACATATCAGTATCAACACTCAAAAAGGATTTCTCATTAATGTGATATATGTATGTTGATGTGTGATATATGTGGATGACATATTTCTAATCTTAGCTAGCTAGGATCCAGTAAAACAACTAAAGGAAGACTTAACAGATGACTCCCTAGGTATCAGTTGAATCTGGACCAAATGAACAGCAGGACTGTACACTTTCTAAATGTTAATATAAATATAGAATGTTCCTGCTATAATACAATTGTTTATAGGAAGCAGACATTCAGGGCCACTTACTTAGGAAGGTATCATATGATCTTGAACAGTACAAGGTTGCTTTTTGTGCCCTCTTTAGAAGGGTCTTGACGCAATGCACGACTAAAGAGACATAGGACAAGGAAGTGAGAATATTGTTAGACAAGGCATTGACCATGGCTACCAAGCCAGAAATCTGTTGAGAATTCTGTGCAATGAAGAAATAAGCAAACTTTTCTGCCACACAGTAATGTGTAGCTGGTAAGGGAAGATAGATATGCAGTCTTAATGTATTATAAACTCATAAAAAAGAATCTCAGATTGTTGGGAGAGGATTGGAGAATAGAGGATCACATACAGAAGGACTAACACAATTTTCCAATACCTGAGAAATGACAAGCCACTAATTCAACCTAACATGAGGTTGGGCATCTATCAAATTCCTATCAAGAATAACAATCTAAAAAGGAATGAGGTATCTAATAACCAAGCATTATCAGCAGTCTTAAAATTTCTTTAATTAATTAATAAAACAAATAAAAAACGTTTCGGTCATTCTCAATTTGACCCTCTTCAGTTATTCTCATCACAATTTGATCATTACAAGAAAACATTCGAAAAAGAATAATAATCGAACTTTAACAGAAATAATTCAAATTAAAAATCAATCTCTTTCTTTTTTGTTGCCATGGAGACCCATAAACTAATAAACGTCCACATTTATTTTTTAAAGCGCTCTTTCTAATAAATCATAGTAACTATATGAAATGCTTGAAATATTAAAAAGATCAGAGAACGAAAATGTCATTAATGATTATCCGAGTAAAGGGCTAGCCCTACCGTGGAAATATGCATTAAAACAAAAGATGTTATAGATTAAAAAATCTTTTGTTTTAATGCATATTTCCACGGTAGGGCTAGTCCTTTACTCGGATAATCATTAATAACATTTTCATTCTCTGATCTTTTTAATATTTCTAGCGTTTCATTCAATAAAGCCTCCTCCTTACTGCCACAGGGTTTTACCACTTTAGCCTCCTTCCATTGTATGTTGATATCTTCCTTGTATACCCTCCTACTTAGCACCGTGTTCATTTTGCCTGTTCTTACATCATTTTTATGCTCCTTTAGCCTTTTCTCCAAAGTTCTCATTGTCATCACTAATGCCGAAAGTTGATATTTATAAAAAAAATGATGCTCTTTGTTTAGTGGGATTTCAAGGGAACTGTGTATGTTTTTTTTTTTATGAGTTTCTACCAGATAATTCCATAATTAATTTAGGATATAGGATCTACAGCCCGAAACTTTAAGGACAGATTGGCAGAGCACAGGGAGGATGTATAAGGGTAACCTTAACACTGCCTTGGCTATAAGAAATAGTGCTTGGTTATTAGATAAATGAGAAATAGCAGTTTAAGTTAAGAGTTTGGAATGGGGTATATATAGGATGAACTAGATGCAATCTTAACACTCAAATTAGAGAGCACCAGCAGGATATCATAAAAAGTAGGACTAATATAATACTTGGGACAAGAATGTTCAAACATGACTTGCAGCTAAATTGGCCAGGGGCCAAAATTATATAAAACAACAGGAGAGAAGACATGAGACTCGTAGCAGAGTGCCTTAATATAGCAGTGTGTGCCAAAACCATACATGTTATCAATCATAATGACACTGTTTCAATCTCCATTGCTTGGTCTGGTGCTTGAACTGTCATTAGCTCACAGTGATGAAGAGATGACTGTCATGCTTGAGTGATGGATAGCTGCTGAGTGCTTTTATGTATGCAGTGATCTATCATTGAGACATGATCTTACTTTTTTAACAGGTTTTCTTATATTAATATATAGGATCTACAGCCCGAAACTTTAAGGACAGATTGGCAGAGCACAGGGAGGATGTATCTAAGGGTAACCTTAACACTGCCTTGTCTATAAGATCATATGAGAAAGACACAAAGGTTCTCTGGCAGGATGCTAGGATCATAAAAAACATACATGATTGTAAAATTTTACCAACTGTTGAAAAAATTGAAATCCTGAAAAACAGTGAAACAAATAATATCATTAATATCAGGCAAGCAGATGGTCTAAGTATAGCCTAGAAATATGCTGTTCATAAAAATGTTTAATAAATTATATTAATCCTTCCCCTTCCCTATAAAATAGTACAACATAATTGAACTGTTTTATTTTCATATATTTATTTATTTATTTCCATTTATTGTTTTCGTTTATAATGTTAAATTTTTAAAAAATGTTTCTTTGTTCTATTCTTTGTATTCTAATATGTACAACTGAAGATGGTATTGCTAATACCGAAAGCGCCTTAGTGTTCTACAATGAACTAAGTTATTTTTTACTGCTTAGTGTGCTTTTGTTTGGAACTTTGTCCACTGTATATGGTCTCCCGAAGGGATTATTTTGAAAAACATTAAAATGTGTTCAGTACATGCACATTTTTTTTTTTTTAATGTGACAGTCCAGGAAGTTATTAGACAAACTTTATATTTTCATCTTTTCTGATTATCTCACTCAAACCAATAATATCTTAACTAATTTTTTGAGATTCTGAAAGTAAGGCTTCCAATTGGATCTAATGAAATATAGATCTGCAGTTGTAGGTGCAAAGGTGGAGGAGTATTTTGAAAGTGCTTTTTAAGTCTTTATTTTGAATTTTGTTAGTTTTGTTTTTGAAGTTTTTGGAATTTTCTGTGAAGTGTTGTTCCCATATTGTTCATTAAATGAACAATATGGGATTTAATGAATAATAATTTAATGATTTAAATTAAATGAACAATATAACCCTGATTAGATTTGAGGCAATATTGTCATCATTATGGGAATTTTTGAAGTTTTTGGAATTTTCTGTGAAGTGTTGTTCCCATATTGTTCATTAAATGAAGCCCTGATTAGATTTGAGGCAATATTGTCATCATTATGGGGATTTGTCAGTATAAGTGTAAATGTGATTAGCCTTTTGTGGCCTTGTTGGTACAGCCTTTTGTTCATCTGTTCTTATATCCTTATCATTTTGGGGGTTTTGGTCTAATTTCTCTTGCTAACCTGATATATGGAGAGATGTATTTTATACCTATCTGCTAAGTTTTAAGGAACAGCTATCCATAACATAGCATTGATGTTGATTGTAGTCATCCCTATGGAGAATAGATGTTGAAAATAGATATTTCATCTTTTTGATCTTTAACCTTTACTGCTCCACCATCTAGATATTCTAGAGATGCCTGCTGTCTTGCCCTCCACCTTCTTGATATTCTAGGCAAAGTTTAAAACCCAATAATTTCGTTTTTTGCTTAAATCGAGAAAAAATGGTTAAAATCTCAAATTTTATCATTTTCTTCATATTTCTGTTGTATTAACCAAAAATTTGATTTTATGTTATTTAATAAATTTTTAATTAACCTTTTAATTCCAATTTAATCCAAATCAATTAATATATTTGTGATCTTTGGACCGCCAAAAATTCAAGAACAGTTTGTTTGAATTTGTCCAACTTGCTCTATCATGTTCTACATTTCCTTCTTAGTTTATCCTTACTTCTTTTTTACAGATATCTTGATCCAATAAATTATAATTTTGGAAGACCCTTTCCAAATAATATGACTTTGCTGTTTTTCCCACACAAAATTTGATAAATTAATTTTATTTAAAAATTTATAAATTTCTATTTATCAGAGAAACAAAGCAACCAATACCACGCTTGACGATCAACGCGGAAATCAGCATTCTAGATCGGGTCTCCAAAGTATGGCCCACAGGCCAGATGCAGCCCACAATATAATTTTATCCGGCCCGCCAATTCGACTAATTTTTCAATAAGAATCCACAAAAAAATATGTGGTGTTGATAGATTTCAAATGCATTAATTAAAATTGTATTCAAAATATATTCCTGAATAGCAAAAAGCAACCTTAATCATAGTTACGATCTTTCTGTCTGTAAAAAATCGATTAAAATGGACTAACAAAGAAAAAAATTTAAAAGAATTCAAAACAAAATAAAAAAGTTACACCCATTCGAATGTATCCGCTACATTATTATATTGGTTTATTTGCTTTCAATAAAACACATATCTAGTTCTAGAGTTTCTTTTTTTTTGCTTCGGCCCACTGAGCAGTGCTGAAGTAACCAATGTGGCCCCCATAGCGAAAAGTTTGGAGACCCTGTTCTAGATTATGGTGGGAAATATCCAACGGATTTTGAAATCAGCTGATTGTTTGTTTATACAGGCGGCCCTCGACTTTTGCACATAATTGGTTCCTGAAAGTGTGTGTGAATATTGAATGTTCGAAAGTCGAGGGATGTAAAACAATGTGCATCATAAACTGTATTTTAAAGTATTTATTTATCAATATGTATACATAATGAAGTTAAAGAGACATGTTTAAGTGCTTTCAGGGGTTTCTTTATAAACTTGTCAAGATTTAGTTGAATACCTCACCTTTTTTTTCTTTTCTTGATAAAGATTTCTATAGCATGCTAAAACTTGGCTGTTGCTACAGTTCCTACGCACCCCTGTTGTTTGAAAATTTTCAGCCAATCAGTATCACAAGCTCTATCATTGACAGCATTTGAAAATTTTCAGCCAATCAGTATCTCGGGCTCTATCGATGACATCAGTAATATGGCGGAAGTTTGAAGTGAAGAAATGAAGAATGTTTTAAATTGCACTAAAACATTTAATATATTCTTTAAATTATAGTTCACTCAATAATAATTCAGATTAAATAGAGAGGATTCTTAATTATAGTTCACTCAATAATAATTCAAATTAAATAGGGAGGATTCTACAACCTATGAAAATTTAATGCATACACAAGAAGAGGAGGCCTAGGTTCTAAACCTGGCTAGTGACTGGTCTAGAAATATACTTTAGAAATCAGTTTTCTAGACCTCGTCTGAGCCATGTCTACTAAGACACTTTGTTTATGCAATGCAAATTTTATAAAACCGTGGTTCAGACCACGGCCGAAGTCTAGAACGCGTTTAAACAATCGGCCCAAACGGTTTTGACCTCTTGATCGGAACAACACAATAGTGATTACGATTTTGAGAAGTCTGCTATGTGGGAAGTAATGTGTGTCCAAGAATGTAGAGTGAGCTACAGCACTTTAGAGCGTTCTTTATGGAAGAAAATTTTTTCTTATCGAAAAAATACTTAAAAAGTTGAATTTTTAAAAATGTGTGAAATATCAGGTGTGTAAATATGAAACCAGAATTTGCCAATAGATGGAGCCACCTGTCAGTATACCTTTCGTCAAACCACGTCATCAGCGCCATTCTTCTAAAAAATTTGTTGTGGATCCTGTCGGTCTGTCAATTCCTTCTCTGTTTAAATAAAATGCTTGTGTCTAATTATCATAAATAATTCTTATTTTAACTGTTTAGAATACAAAGATTTTTCTTTACCTTAGATTTTTATAATACAATTTTAATTCTATATATCTTATAATGCGCAGTTACTTAATTTAAAAAAGTAGAAAAAATTCTTATTATTAAGAAGCGGCCCAGACCCCTCAATCATCTACGGGCCCGGGGAATTTGTCTCCTCTTCCCCCTTCTCGGCGCCACTGATTATATTTAAATCAGTTGTTAAAGAAGGATGTTTTAGGTTTATGTTATTTTAAAATCGACTTTGTTTTCAATTATTGTTTTGGTTAAATCAGGAAAATCAAACTTAAAGCCAATATATTCATTCAATTCAGTTTCAGAGTAAATATTGTCTGGTGTTCTGATATATCTATTGGACCAAACAATTTTACATATTTTCAAATCTACAGGTAGAATTCCTGCCATTATCAGTAGAGCATCGGTGTGGGAAGTACGATAGGATTTACAAATTTTTATAGCAATCAATGTTTGTAGGCTAAGTAATTTGCGTTTAATATGCGTTTTAAAGATAGCTTCTTCTCAAGAGTCAGCAGCATATGTTATTACAGGTTCTTTAAGACTATTATACATTATTTTTATTGTTTTCGAGTTTAAATCCCATTCACTACCAGTTAATCCATTTAGTTTGTTTATAAAGATTAATGTTTTGTTGTATATGTGTTGTACATATTCAGTCCAGTGAGTTTTTCGTCTATTATAACTCGGAGATATTTTATGTTTTGCTTTTGGGTAATTTTGTTTTGACCTATTCTTAGGCTGATTTTTCTTTTTAGTGGTAGATTTTTTCCTACAACAATAAATGAACTTTTCAAGGGATTGATTTCTAGTTTATTATTAATACACCAATTATTTATTATTTCTATTAAGTTGTTAGTTTTAACACAGAGATTTTCTCTGTTTTTATCTGAAACCAGAAGTATTGTATATTGTTGTTGATTATCATTAATATTAAGAAGGTCATTGAAGATTATATTCCAGAGTGTGGGAGCAGAGGGGGAGCCTTGGGGGCAGCCTCGGACAATTTCGATGGTGGATTGTGTGAATTGAGTCCGTAATGTAGCCGAACGGTTATTGAAATAATTACTGTTTACTGTAAAATAGTGTTTTTACTGTATCAGTGTTTGTTACAGTAAGACCCCGCTTAACGCTGCTCCGTTTTCAATATAACGCAGTTTTTTCGAATTTTATTTTTTTATTGATTCACTTTGGTGCAATTTTCAAACCGTTATACTCATATAAATCCGAAATCGCACGAATTTTTTGCTCCTATACCTTCTCACAGTGTGATATCAATGTAGTGTAGTATATACGAAAGTTTGCTGCGGTCACAGCTCATATTTATGATCGGTCATCAAGAGTAAGCGTTTCTGAAGATTAGGAGCAAAAATAACTTGCAGCGGATTTTCTCAAAACAAGTTTAATCATATTACGGAAATTATGGATCACTTATACAAAATGATCCAAAATTTGATAGAAGTTCAAAGGCAAGACGAAGTGTCATGGAGGCTTGTCATGGAGGTATCTTGCTATCGACAATTGCTGAACGAAAGAAGAAAAGGCAAACGACGTTAGATGACTTCTTAACGAAAAAAAAGACATAAAAAAAAAAAAAACTTATTAGTTTTAGGTATTAACATAGTTGTAAGTCTATTACTACTAAATAAGTGTTTTTGACAGTGGTCAAAAACACTTATTTTCTGAAATAAAAAATTCTTTCTGTCTAGTGCTGTGCATTTTTTTGTTTTATTTTAATTTGTTTTAACATCATATCATCCACTACTTTTCTAGATCAAATAATTAAAACACAAAAAAAGAAACTTTAATATGAGAAATATTTTGGTCTCCAATTGCTCATCTTTGCATCCTATATCAATACAGATCATAATACCAATACAGTTTAGAACATAATATTTTCACAGAGATGAACCATATCATGTGCTACAGTTAAGAATGTTTAACTGAATTACATTAAATGTATAAGAATTACTAAATCCAAAAATTAATATGCTTAAATATATAATTAATATAACTGATCATATTGGCAATTAATTTAAATTTTACACTATAAATGTTTAGTTAAAACACATTATAAAGTCCAATAAATAATAAGCATTTAACCCTAATGAATAAAGCCATCCATTTAAGATAGTATCATTCTGCTGTTCATTGAATACATTATTATAGGCTGACTTTCTTAATATTTTTAATATAATCAATGAATAGCAGAGTGATACAATCTTGAATTGCTAATATGATCAGTTATATTAATTATATATTTAAGTATATTAATTTTTGGATTTAGCAATTTTTATATATTTAATGTAACACAGTTAAAAATTCTTAACTGTAGCATATGATGTGATTTATCTTTTTGAATTGAAGATGTTCTAAATTATAATATTGTCTGTATTGGTATAAGATCTGAAGATGGTCAGATCAAAAACATTTCTCATATTAAAGTTTTTTCTTTTTTTTTTGAGTTTATATTGCTGCTAAATGCTGATTTTTTGAGTTTAAATTGTTTAATTTGTTAATTTGTTATTTATGAATTCCATCACTTTAGATAATCCATTCAAATATTTTATTGACAGAAACATTTGCTATATAAAAATTTATTTATTAAATTATTATTATGTTGGATTTAAACTGGTATAACTAAACTATAAAGAAACAGAATAAAGAGAAACATTTATCTATTAAGAATATTATCTGAATAATAATATTATAGAATCTATTAAATTCTACAATATTTTATATTATTAAAAACTTCATAATAAATATTAATAAAAAAATATAAGTATTCATAAATCTAAAAATATTCAGCAGTAAAGTATAGTAAATTAAAAAAAATTACATTATTATTAATTATAATTAAGCAAATTTATCAGATTTTATATAGTATGAAATGACATTTTACATTAAAGATGAATTCTTCTTCAGAAATCATTTATTTTTTTATTCTCTTTTAAAATATTCCAAGATATTTTTATTAAATATAAAAATAACAAGAAAATTTTAATA
The DNA here is from genome assembly GCA_000484575.1 of Olivierus martensii. NCBI lineage: Eukaryota > Metazoa > Arthropoda > Arachnida > Scorpiones > Buthidae > Olivierus > Olivierus martensii. Next base: position 10,196 of record AYEL01065100.1, on the reverse strand, counting down.
TTTTTTTAAACAAAATTGTATTTTGAATAATTCTTTTTATTAATTAATATAGATTCATTTTTACCTTATGTCGAAAAGCTTTGCCACATTCAGGACACTCGTGAGTTTTCTCTTTGGGAATTGGAGGAATATAATTAGGATCATGATATAAATTCTTATGACGTTTCAGAAGCTGTTTCTGTCGGAATGACTGATCACATTCATCACAATGGAATGGTTTCTGGTCTGTATGAATCAGCATATGGGATTCTAAATGACGCTGTGATATAGATGCATAAGAACATAAATCACATTTAAAACATTTCTCTCCTTCATGAGTTTTTACATGGACCTAGAGAAATTTATGAAAATAATCATTTATATGATGATTATTTTTTAAAAAGATTTTATAAGATATCTATTATTTATTATTACAGGTAGTCCTCGACTTATGATGGAATTTGGTTTCAAAATTTCAAACACCACAGTCTTAAGTTGAAAATGCCCAAAATTTATAATTTCTCATGACTAATGCTTACTAGGATCCTATATATAATCTTAACATAAAGAACACAAAATTACAACAATTAGACACAAAAAGTTCTTTTCTATATTTCAGACCATTGGGTTTCAAAATCAAACACAGGTTAACTGCGTTGACTAATAGCAGATTCTATTGATGACATCAGTATCGCAAGTTGAGGATTACCTGTATTTTATACTTATTAATTTAAATTGAATGAAATATTTAAGTGCATAATTTATCTGAAATATAAATATTTCTTATTAAAATCAATGTAAGCAATCTCTTTATAAAGTTTCTACACAAGTGATACCATAAACTATAAAAAATAATTGAAATATTCCTCCTCCAAATAATAATTTAAGATGTTATAAATTATCTTTAGGGCTTGCTGTAATCAGTTACATAAAAAATCTGAATATTAAAGTGACTAAAATAAAATTAAACTTAATTTTATTTTATGAATATTTTCTTCTCAAATTTTCATTATTAAATAAACTTTTTACTTAATTCTGATGAATATTTATTTATGAAATTTAAAATCATCAATCATCTAGTTAGATGTTCATATAGAATTTTCCATACAGTAGGTACTTACATAGTTAATTTATCCAAAAAAATTCAGTGTAAACTGAAAACCACATTAAGTCTAATAATTAAATTCGATATACATGAATGGGCATATTAGCAAACAGAATAGTCAAATGAAATTTAACAGCCTAATTTAACCAACAATAGATTAAAAAATTTATGACTAAGTGATATTTTTGCAAATATGTAAATTGTTTAATGAATTTTTCATTAAAATTTTATGAAATTAAAAAAAATTAAAAGACATCCATCTGCATATCTCTGAAACCACATAAGTCAAAACTGTGTACATTGAGGATCAACTGTATATTACAACTTTGAATACTTATAAACTGCCTTTAGAATTTCTAAACCTCAAAGAATAAACAGAATTGTTCAGGCAAGAAGAAGTACTGATCAGGCTATACATATGGACATAATTTATGGATTCATAGGGAAGAGGCAAAAATAATTAATCCTAGTGAAACTCTTGGTAAAGATTTTTTGAAGGAAGCTTTCAAGATAATAAGGAGAGCTAAGCATAAAAATGTAATGAATGATTACCAATATGATAACTTTCCAAAGCCACAGACATATTTTACATATAAGGAATTATAATGTCATTTTTTATGCATGTTAGAGTAAGTATTATTGAAATATTATATTATTAATGAAGCTTTTTACATAAACAAATAGCTGAAAGTTAAATTCCAATCATAGGAGGATTTTCCTTTTTATGGATGATAATATTTTTTCTAGATTTTTAATGACAGTTAGACAAACTGATTTTATGTTCTTTAGGACTTTAAATAATTTGAATGTATGTTCTATATGTTCTTTTTTGTAAATGCTTTAAATTTTTGTACTTCTACTATATAAACTAATGAGGAGGGCTGAATAATCAGCTGAAAATGTTTAAAAAAAAATAAAAATAGCATTGACGAGAAAAAATTTTATTACAGAAATGTTTTTGATCTGCTTGTGAGGTCTTCTTTAGCATGAGTGGAATAAAAACATTTCTGTAATAAAATTTTCTCTCCTCATCAGTGTTGTTTATTATTATTTTAATTTTATAACAGGAAGTAAAATACAAAAATTTCAGTAATTAATGTTTCTTTGGATATTTATTTTTTCCTGTCTGAATAGTGCTGTTTATTCTTTGAATATTACAACTTTCATTGTAGCCAAAGTAAATTATTCAATTTTTTCAAATTAAAATATGTAAGAAATCACAACAGCACTTGAAGCAGGATAAATAAACTATTTTATTATTAGATATATATAATATATATTACATATACTAATAAAGTTTATTTATTCTGCTTCAAGTGCTTGTTGTGATTTCTTGTGTTATTAGAAGTAGTGTTCCCTCTAAGCTGCGCGGGTGCGCGGCCGCGCACTAATTTTTCGAAAGTTGCGCAGCCGTTTTTGTATTCTGCGCACAATGGGCTTGTTCACCATTTTTTATTTCATTTTATAAAAGAATTGCATCTAAAACTGGCAAAAATCCAAATTTCACAAAAAAAAGTAAAATTTAGGTCAAAAAATTTTTGACTTCAAACACAGGCACCGGACCCCCCCCACTTGCACACTTTTACATACGTTTTGAACATTTTTGCTCCCATATACTTTTATATCGCGCAGTCAGCGAAAAAATTAGAGGGAACATTGATTAGAAGCAGCAGAACTCAGTTATTTATAGTTAAAATATGTAATTTAACTCATCAGTTATAATGGAAGTTTAAGTGAATCAAAAAGTGATTCACTTAAACTTCCACTTAAAGTGATCGATTTGTTTTCATCAAATGAATCATGATTCATTCATTTCATTTAATGAATAAATCAATCTGATTGAATCAGTCATTAACAGCTCATCAGTAGTCAATGTTATCCTATTAAAGTTAGGCTTAACAGGTCAGAGTGATAATTTGCATACATAATTTGCATTTGCCTTTATTTAGATAATTGCGTTTTATGAATAATAAAACATAAATATAATATCTATATTTCTTTTAAATTGTTAATTAATTTAAGAGTACATCCCTCAGCTTTACATCTAACTTGTAAGTTATCATCATCGATACAGCCTTTAGATAGGAAAAAAATTATCTGTATCTACAAAAACATTTTCTGCTTATTCAGCCTCTTCAGTTACCTATTTTGTACTTAAAATATACAGAATATATAATTTTCTAATGGAATGCTATTGAAAAATTGGTGACATCATCCATGCTGAGAAAGAATTCACTCAATATTATCAAAGTATGAGATGTAGATAAAAAAAATCAAAATTTTCTCTTCTGAATTGATACAGAAAGCATTCATTGATCTGTAAGTATAAATATCTTTACAAATTATTGTTTATTTTTGTGGGAGTTGCATCAAATGTTCAACACTGGTTATCTCACTATTATTCCCTAAATATAGACTAAAACATCCATGATTTTTCCTTTTGCTTGACAGAGTAACCTGGAATATAAATCATTCTATTGAGAAAATAGTCCATTTTAAAGTCTATGCTACATAAAGATTTCAGCATACGGAAACAATATATGTCTTAAAATTTAAATAAAGATAATATCAACACATTTGCAATTACAGGTAGGCCTCAATTAGTGCAAGTTTGAATACAATATTCGATTAGTGCGACTTATAAAAACGATACATAAATCTTTGATTTGTTTTACATTGTCTCTGAGTTCATTTTAATTGGGAAAACTACTTTTCGCCCATCCTTACCCATAAGTCATGAGCGCGCAAGGCCTATGCCTGTCATTCCGTTTTTTTAACGAACGCGCAAGGCCTAAGCCTGTCATTCCGTTAGGTTCGTTAAGCCAGAAATATCCCATGAAAGGCCTAATAAGCCTGTCATTCCGTTAGATTAGTTAAGCCGAAATATTCTCATGCATATTTTTATCTGGAGGCGGCCACTTATAGAGCCGCCATCATCACAAGCTGACCAACACTCATGATGGGGTCAACTGGAAATTGAAGGATGGATTTCAATTGTCCGGATTCAGATCCCTCCTAAAAATTGGTGGAGTTGGACCCCTGGATCCTCCAGAATGGTAAGCCACAGCTTTACTACACAGCTTTACCTTTTTCTGGGTGATCTAAGAATGGTGAGCCACAGCTTTACCACGCAGCCATCTGGCTGATCTTTTCCAGAATGTTAAGCCACAGCTTTACCACGCAGCCATCGGGCTGATCTATCATTTCGAGTCCATGGGTCCTCCAGTTTGTTCTGTGAAGTGTTCATTATCCGAACATGTGTTCGTTAACCATCTGCGGGTCCCACAGTTTGTTCTGTGAAGTGTTCGTTATCCGAACATAAATATCTTTCAAAAAAGTGTTCGTTATCCGATTTGGTCGTTATCTGAACTGTTCGTTAACCGATCACCCACTGTATATAAAAATTTAAAAATTTAATTTTGAACTGTAAGAACACATATTCTATTTTTGTTCCAGTTGAATTATTATGTATGCTGATGATGGTCTAGATATTAGACTGAAAGTACTTCGTAGTTTCAAATAAAGGAGTTTATTGAAGTCACTACTGCCATTTGTGCTCGTTATTCAGTATAATAATAGTGTTACAAGCTGTTAATATCTTGTTTTATCGAACTCACATTCCACAATAAAATATGTTCGTAAAAGTTTTAAGATTATTTCTTTCGTCATATAATCCAAATTTTGAATCAATTGCAAAATCTACACAATACCAAATATCGCATTAAAATTTTTTTGTCCTCATGCATTCCTGGTTATTTTCATATTTTCATGCTATGAAGAATTGTTTTTTTTTTTTTTTTACTTAATAAATTTTGAATTACATATATGACATTGCTATTTTTGTACTTTTATTTTTTGGATATTGGTAGATTGCTGTATCATTCTGGTGAAAAAAGTAGCTCATGATCATAAAAAGGTTGGGCAGCCCTGATATATATCATCCCAATATATATTGTAGAGCTTCTATATGCTTAAATTCTTTTTAAAATGTGATTTCTATATATATTAAGAAATATAACTTTTTAATATTTTTGGCACGCCAGCAGAAAAAGGTTCGCCACCCCCTGTCCTAGACATAATGATAAATATAACACCTAATGGGTTTTCCACTAGGGTTTACGTTAAGCCCTCTGCACCTAGTCTTATAATACCTAGATGGTCCAGTGATCCAGTTAAATACAAGAGGGCAGCCCTCAAGGGCTGCCCTCTTGTATTTAACTGATCTTAACTGATCTAATTCTTGATATTTCAGACGCCTTTACTCGCATTGTAACACCTCCCAAACAATGATGACAGAGAAAACGAGGATATATGAAGTAGCCATCCAGCACAGTTATTCAAAATCATTTATTAATCAAGTCCACAATAAAGTTTTGCAGTCTATTTCTGCGAATATGCCATCCCCCTTCCACTAACATTACCAACCAGAATTCGAATCAACATAGGTTTTGTGTCCCGTTTGGAATGCAAGGTCTAGAGTTGTAAAAAATATTGTAAGTAAATCACCGGCCAATGTTACCTATAGGAGAAATCCAATAATCTTCCAATTGTTACACAATGATAAAGATAAGCGACCAGCACTTGATCTAGCAGGAGTTTACTCTATACCTTTCTCTAATATTACCAACAATAGACAAGAATTCTACCTAGGGGTCACTGATAGGGCTATAAAACACCGCATCTGGGAATGCGCTTCTGATATTGTTCATGGCAGACTTACTACAGCACTGTCCGCTAAGGAATACGAAAATGACATCCAAATAAAATGGGTTGATGTGAAACTAGTTAGGAAAGTTAATAATAACAAACATAAGTTTATAGACGAAGCACTGGAGTTACACCGGATAAGTAGGAGTAATATAACAATCAATGATAAGCCGCAAGTAGAATTGTCGTCCGCATGGTGCTATGTCATTGAAACACAAACCAACACCACCTAGCATCAATAAATGTTATATGTAGTAGACTACAAAATGTTTAATTTTTTCATTTTATTTATTTTTATTTTTGATTTATTTGCAAATTTTGTTGTATATTATAATAATATTTATGTTTGTATTATAATTATATCTATGTATATAAAATACTTAAAATTAAGTTATATGATTGCACCATTCTAAAACAATATAAGAGGTTAGTGATTATGCTAGAGCAAAAAATGGATGTGATTGAGTGACATAAAAGTGACGCTTAACTTCCGCTTTTGATTTGGCAGTTGGTTTGATGGTGATAGATTCGCTATTTTGGTTTTGATTTGGCAGTTAGTTTGATGATGATAACCGCTTTCGATTTGCTATTTTGGTTTCGATTTTGATGATGGTATGAGGACAATTCCTGGTAAGTTATTAATTTAGATGATGAACAATGATGTATGAGACGCAATTCCTGGTAAGTTATTAATTTAGATGATGAACAACAGATTCGCTATTTTGGTTTTGATTTGGCAGTTAGTTTGATGATGATAACCGCTTTCGATTTGCTATTTTGGTTTCGATTTTGATGATGGTATGAGACTTCGCTATTTTGGTTTTGATTTGGCGGTTGGTTTGATGATGATATGATTTAAAAGTGGTCACGATAATTCGGCGGTTGGCTTGATGATGGTATGAAACCATACAGTACAGTACAGAATTTGGCGGTTGGTTTGATGATGTATGAGGAGACATAATTCCTGACGATTTGGCAGTTGGTTTGATGATGGTATGAGATGCAATTCCTGGTAGGTTTGGCGGTTGGTTTGATGATGATATGAGACGCAATTCCTGGTAAGTAATAATTAAAGATGATGGATGGTATGAGACGCAATTCCTGGTAAGTTATTAATTTAGATGGTGAACACAATAATGTAAAATATGGTCACAATAATTCTAAGATATCTTCAATTTGGAAGTTGGATTGATGTTGGTATGAGATGCAAATTTGGTTTTGATTTGGCGGTTAGTTTGATGATGATATGAGACACAATCTGTGATTGAGCGACATAAAAACGGCGCTCAACTTCTGCTTTTGATTTGGTGGTTGGTTTTTTGATGGCTATGACAATTCCTGGTAAGTTATTAATTTAGATGATGAACAATGATGTATGAGACGCAATTCCTGGTAAGTTATTAATTTAGATGATGAACAACAACAAAATATGAAAATAAATATTTTTTAAACAGTTAGTATTGTGGTTATTCATTGATATGAAAATAAATATTTCTTAAACAGTTAGTATTGTGGTTATTCATTCTGAAATTGGCTAATGGCTGGAATCTCACAAAGCAAGAATAAATTACCATATTTTACATATAGATAATACTTCGAATAGTGCGAGAAATTCATGGGACCCATTATTCACACTAATCGAGGCCTACCTGTATTGCTATGTATTGATATTTTCTTTAGTTATGCTTTGCAGTATCATTAAAGTCTTGCCTTCTCAAAATTTATTACATTTTAAATCACAATGCAAATTAGCATAATGTTTCTTAAATTTCCCAATCTAAAAAAAAATTCACACTCAATTCCCAGCTTTTTCCAAAATTCTCAGTTGCTCTGAAAATTAAAAAAGAATACAAATGTTAGATTGTACTAAAGGCAAAGAATGTGCTATAAAATGTCATTTACCAAATCCTGTACAGTTTGAAAAACATAAGATTAGATTAGTTTTGATTAAAATGCTATATCCTCATATGATATTTGTTATCTGATGGTGGCCACTTTTAGAGGCCAACACCTATGATGAGATCAACAAGAAAGTTGAAAGATGGGGTTCAATAGGTTGGGCCGAGACCCCTCCTGAAAAATTTAAGTGTAGGATCTAGATTTGAATCTAGATTCTCCAAAGTGGAAAGCTAATGCTTTACCATCCAGCCATCCAGCTGACTTGAAAAACATAAGACTTTCATCATTCATATGCAATAATGCATGCCTCCCTTCTCTGTAACTTAAATCTATTTTTATTATTTATTATTTTTCTATTTAGTATAATTTACTAGCAAGCTTTTTTCTGTATTATAACTTAAAACCTATTTCCTTGTTTTCTATGTTAATTTTAAGTTACTTTTACATTTTGCTAAGTACCTATATATATTTTATATTGCTAATATGTTTTAATATTGTATTACTGCATATAAATGACGTGTCTTACATTTTTAAGAACTATAAGAATTTTTGACTTAAAACACAAGCACTGACAGCAGTAGGTTACTCAAAACTAAAATTTATTTGCAGAGTACTTTCAATTGCTATAGTATGAAGTGCTTTGAATAATATTTCGTACAAATTTTGTAAATTATGTTCTAGAATACATATTTTGCATTTAATACAACTTAACATCTGTATTCTTTTTAATTTTGTAATGAAGAGAATCAGGTATTCTGATCAAAAGCATTTTACATTATAAATTAAACTTTATGCTTTTACCCATTTACTGTTGTGATAATGCTGTTTGACTTATTCTGTATAATCTTAGGGCAAGCAATTATTATTTGAAATTTTCTTTATTAAATATAATCACACTTTAATTTTCTTTATTAATTTTAAAATTTTCAAAATCCAGTTTACTTAAATATCACGTAGGAAAGCAACTTGCTCTTTATCATATATGTAATAAAATAAGCTCACTTAGCAAGTTCTACATAAATTTATTGCAGTATAACGTTTTTGGACTGCATATCAGTCCCTCTTCAGTACCGTCACACCGAATTTTATATTCTAAAATAAAACAGTTTATAGAACCTATAAACTGTTTCATTTTAGAATATAAAATTCGGTGTAACGGTACTGAAGAGGGACTGATATGCAGTCCGAAAACGTTATACTGCAATAAATTTATGTAGAACTTGCTAAGTGAGCTTATTTTATTACATATATCCAGTTTACTATTGGAATAAATAAGGCCACCTAAACAAAATTTCAAACTTAGAACATTATAATATAACGATTTGATGCAGAGAATTGTATGGAGAGGAAGACACAATCATGTTATATTACATTCAGTTGTTTTTCTCTCCAATATAATTTTATTTAAATTATTTATTCTGCAGATATGTGATTGCCAGAAGCACAAATCTGATGTCCAAAATCAGCTGCAAAACACTGTAATTATCATATAGTTTCTATATGATCAGAATTATCTGAAATTGCACAAATTGTTGATCAGAAACATTGGAAATCACTAAAATTCCATTTTAATATTAACTGAGATATTAAATTTGTGGCAGCCATGTTTACTGATTAAAAAACAATTCAATATGTAAATCGCTATATATTCCGAATTTTATTTGTGAGGTGCCCAGTAAATTTATTTAAATATGAACATTCAAAATATCTGCATATTTTTAACATAACTGAGAAGAAGAAATAGCCATTTTTAGGACTATTCCTTTTATATTGCATGATATGATATATGTTACGGCCAATGCCCAACATCTAGCCAATTCGCATAATGACTGGCCACTTCCAGATTTGGCCAAAGCTCAAAATATACAAGAATTTACAACTATTTTGGGCAATTGGCTGGCCAATTCATGATATGGCTGACAATCAATAGCCAATTCGAGAATTATTCAAGAAAAAGTGGCCAAAGCTAGAAGTTTTGCAGAACTAAGTAGCAGAGTGCATTCTCATTGGTTTATTCAGCAGCGAGAATGGGATTGTCTGTCACGTCACATGTTAGTCTTACAATACTGATGCAAGAGATTATACGAACCATCCATGTATAGAACTTGCTCACCCACTAATTTGAAAGGGATTGTCTCTCAGAGTAAGAAAAAGGGTAGAGATGCCCTTTTATAAGATTTTTGTAAACATTTTATCATAATACATTATGGATTTATTTTTTTTTATATTTTCCCCATAAGATAAAATGAAATACCATATTTATGAACAATTCTGGCCAAGATGGTAAATTTTTAATATTTTATTATAATACAGATAGGCCTCGATTAGCGCGACTTCGAATAGCGCGAATTCGATTAGTGCGACTTAAAAAACTGATACCGTTATTCGGTTAGTGCGAGAAAAGATTCGATTAGTGCGAGTTGTAAACACAGATCAGTCTTACTAACAAAGCTCCTTTTATGATGTCAATTAACAAATTACCGTTAATTTTCGGTTAGTAAAACCG
>AYEL01065099.1:0-13657 GCA_000484575.1 Olivierus martensii | reverse complement strand
AATCTCACAAAGCAAGAACCAATTACCATATTTTCCATAGAGTTAATACTTCGATTAGTGCGAATTCGATTAGCGCGAGAAATTCGTGGAACCAATTATTCGCGCTAATCGAGGCCCACCTGTAAATATAAAATGTTTTCAGCATTTATAAAAAAAATCAGAAATATTATTTAAAAAAAAATTTTTTTTTAAATTATTATTATTATATTATTTTTTGTTTATTTTAAATATAGGTTCAGAAATTCCATTTAGACATCCCTCACAAGTTGTTGAACAACGTTTAATTGCTTTAAGAGGTGGCCATCAAGAAGCACGCTTTAGGATGTTAATGATACAACAACAACAACAACAACATTTGCAAGTTAGAGGTCAGCAGTGGTCAACAGGACAAATTTGTATGCCTGGTCCTAGAATGTCCACTGGTTTTTCTAATACATCATCTGATCAATATGAGCATATTCTGCATCAAAGAAATCCACCATTACAGCCATCATCGGTTCCATTAGGCTTGGGTAATTGATTTATTTGGATGATTAAAATACTTTCTGCTTTATTAAAATTTGTTTTTATTGTTTTATTGTTACTTTCTATAAATAATACATATATAAAGAAATTATGAATTTTAGAACTCTATATACATTTGTAATTTGACCTCTAGCACATCCCTAAAAATTATAAAAATCAAGACCTATGTATAAGTCACTCCATAAATTTCAAAAGATAGAATATTATAACATTAATTTAAATAAATGGATAAATTTTTTTATAATCTCAAAAATTTTCAGAATTTTTAAAGCTTTGAAATCAGTAAATCTAGTTGACTATTAGAATTAATATAGGCAACAAGACAAAAAAAACTCGGTACATTGCATCAAAGCATCATGGCACAACATAGTAAGAAACTATATGGGGAAAGGTATGATTATGCTGTGTCATATCTGCTTTCCAACACCAGATAATCTATATTCTTTTATTAATTAACTATCCAACATGAAAGATTTTTACTAAATTATATAACTGAGAAGTAGTATCATTTAACATATAGTTCTTTATTAAAATTTTTATTTTATATAATCAATTGATTTAAACTGATTTCATTATGCTATAGATACACTATATTCTATCCCATTTTATTTTTCTGCTGTGATTTTGTTAAAGCATTTGTTTGATAAAAAATATTAAGAATTATTAATTTTTCGTTTCTTTCTGAATATCAATAGAAAATTCTATTAACCAAAGATAATATTTTCTATTGTGATTATTGGATATAGAATTATTTTTTTCCCATATTTGTTTATGTGAATAAAAATATAACCCATTGAAGACTTTTGTATATTTTTTGCTTATGGATATGTATACAGTAGCAAACTCACTTAATAAACACATAAAACACTTGCACATATGATAAATCATGAAATTATGAAGAAAATGAATGAATATATGTTTATGCAGACTTTGTTTTCTCATATCTCTGCATTACAACTTTATCTGCTAATTATCATGTATGCATGGATCTATTTAAGTTGGGGTTGATCTGTATTTATTTAGGAATAATACAGCTGATCCATTACCAAATGAAGCATTGTTAGGATGAATGAGATGCATTGTGACCACATTATATGTATATCATTTCATTTGTGCAGTATTTAGTGTTTAAAATATGTATGAAATATTATTTTATGAATAATCATATTTATCTATATATTTTTAATAATAATCACTAGAATAAGAGTAACAGAATCTTTAATTGATTCTTTTCATTCTAAAACAGAATAAAAAAATATATGTATCATGTTTGTCTGCCACCCAACATCAGATTTGTGGGACGCCAGGGGGCGTGATATAATATTTTACAGGCCTTAGACTTGTGTGGACAACGTCTGGATGTGACACCAGTCGGGATCGTTGGAAACGATGCTGACAGAACAGGCGGGTTTCAATCTGTTAGCGTGTACATGAATGCGTTTTTTATCTTAATATTCTCGACTATAAAATTTACCGGACTCGTCTCTTCCATTATTCGAAATGGACCCGTAAATCTCTGATAAAACTTGCGCTTGGTTCCAGCTGGGATAAACATTTGTCTCACGAAAACGCGATCTCCTACCGCAAAACGATACGGTTTCGTTTTGGTGCTATGATGATCCTTTCACTTCTCGCGGCAATTTGCAAATAATTCTGGGCAAGATTATGTGCCTCTTTTAATCGCAACTTTAATTCTGTTGCAAAATTTTCTTCTATGTCATATGTAGCAGTATTCGGACTAGTAACTATATCAAAAGGATAAGTCAGATCTCGACCATATAAAAGATAAAATGGCATCTCATTTATTGAGGTGTTTATGATCATATTGTATGCAAATAGAATATATGCTAACATCTTGTCCCACTGTGTCTGGTCTTTCTGAACGTAATTGCCAACATGTCTATTAGAGCTTTGTTTAGGCGCTCTACCACTCTGTTACACATCGGGTGATAGTTGGTGGTTTGAAGTCATTTGATCCCTAGACTTTCTGCTGCCTCTTTCATAACCCTTGTCATAAAATTTGCCCCCCTATCAGTTAACAATTGCCTCGGGACACAATGACGTAATACTATGTTAGTAACGAATGCTTTAGCAACTGTTTTCGCGGATATTTCTGCCAGAGGAATGCATTCTGCATACCTAGAAAAGTGATCTACGAAAACTAAAATGTATTTGTTGCCTCTCTGAGTCATAGGTAATGGTCCTACAATATCGAGCACTGTTCGCTCAAAAACTTGCGTCAATTTTGGGAAAATTTGTAAGGGTGCCTGTCGGCGGCCTGTGTAACGCGCACTGAGTACAACTCTCGCAGTATTTCCTTATATCCCTATTCATATCTGGCCAATAAAACTGAGTTTCTATTTTCTTCCTCATTTTCTTAGCGCTAACATGACCCGATGTAGGCCTGTTATGAAATATATTTAATACGTAACCCACTAATGACTTAGGCACCACCAGTTGATGCCAAATTTCTCTTCGGTACTGGCACTGTTTCTTTTTATTCAGTATGCCACTTCCATCGAGGAAATAATCGGCATATTCACCTGTTAATTCGGCTGGGTCTGACTGTGTTAGCTTCTGTATTATCTCCTTACACTTTGTATCTAATTGTTGTTGTTCCCCTATTTGCTCTATACTATAAATGGGACGATATTCTTTAACCAATCCAATCGGAATTCGGCTTAAAGCATCTGCGTTTGAATGAGTTTTCCCTGGTTTATGAATAATCTTAAAATTGTACTCCTGTAACTGGAGATTCCACCTTGCCAGTCGCGAACTCGGATCTCTTACATTGATCAACCATCGCAGTGGTCGGCTATCAGTATGAATCTCAAACGGGCGGCCATATAAATAAGGCCGAAAATACTTAATTGCCCAAACAATTGCAAGACACTCTCTCTCAGTAGTGCTATAGTTTACTTCTGGCGGTTTTAACTGGCGACTCGCATAAGCGATTGGGCGTTCTCCTCTTTCATCTTTCTGTGATAAATGCATAACTAGAGTACTGAGAATAAACCCTTTATTAAAATCTGGAGAACGTAATAATGGCGCTGTTGTTAAAATTTCCTTTAAATTTTGAAACGCTTCCTCGCATGCATTGTTCCAATCAAATTTAACGTTGCTCTTTAGTAATGTTGTAAGTGGTTTAGCGATTTTCGCGTACGATTCGATGTGTCGGCGGTAATATCCGGTTAACCCTAAGAAAGATCGAACCTCAGAATCATTCTTAGGTCGAGGAAAATTAATCACACTTTCAATTTTCACTGGGTCTGGCCTAATTCCTTCCTCCAATATTTCGTGCCCTAAAATCTTAATCTGACGCTGTAGAAAATTGCATTTCTTAGGTTTTAATTTAATTCCCGCATCACCTAAACACTTCAGCACCATCTCTAAGCATCACAAATCTATAAGTTCCATCCTTCTTTCGAACTAAAAGAGCTGGCGAGCTCCATGGCGATTGTGAATGTTTTATGATATTATGTTCTAACATCTCCTCAACTATCGCGTTCATCTCGTCTCTCTGAGCATACGAGATCCTATATGGCGGCAAATAAATTGGAGAACTGTTTCCTGTATCTATCTCATGTTCGACCACGTCACAATAGCCCAAATCGTAATTGTTCGCGGCAAAAACGTGTCGATATTTATATAATAATGCCAGCAATGGTTTCTTTTTATCTTTGCCTATTTTTGTCCAATCGAAGAGATTTCCGAACTCTTTTTGTGACATGTTAACAGTTATGTTGGTCTTTCCCGACATTTTGCTATCAGCCTGTTCCTTTGTCTCTTCCGACGCTGGGAGAAAATTCCCTACTACCTCTTGTTTGTGTAACTTTACTGGCTTTGTAGTAGCATTCATTATTCGTACAGGTACTTTACCCTTCGTTTTTGTTTTAACTAATACATCCATTGTAACTAAACCTGGTATACTTAGCGATTTAGATTCTATCACACCAACCTGGTTCTTTTGTTGAACCCCCATTACCTTTGCTAATACAATTATTTCAGACGAGGGTGGTACGACTTTATCTTCAAGCAAATAAACAGTTCTAGCACTTTCCCTGCTCGTACTAGCCCAAGGATCCACTCGTGTATCTAGTCTACGTTCTTTGTGTGTTTTGTTTTTGTGACCACAAATTATCTGTTGAGTACCTTTTTCAACAGGACGATGGCGCATTTCGACCGCAAAATTTACTTTTCTATCGCATACTTTACCTCCAAAACTTACTTGTGTGCTGTTGGCTAAAGTAATTCTTGCATCGTGCAAGGAAATAGTTAAATGACTTTTTTTATTATATTGCGACCTAGAATTCCGTCATCTGGAATAGTTATGTGCTGATCAACTATATAACAAAAGTGCTTAAATTTTAATGGTCCAATGCGGAAAGAAAACTCTTATTTTCCGTATGTTTTTATCAAGTGTCCTGTGACACTTTGTAATTCTAAACTAGAATCATGAAACGGGAATGGAAATTTTCTCAGAGTGTCTATGAAGGATCTAGATAAAAGAGTGACTTTAGCTCCTGTGTCTATTGTCAAACAGCATGGTCGTTTGTTTATTATGCACTTTAAACTCGGTTCTATATCTCTAGATGATTTAGATTCGTGCATACCTTTGCACCGTGTATTCCGATTAAATCTACTTCCTTTCCTATTAAATTTCGTGCCCTTATTCCGCTCTTTTACAGAAATATCTGCATGTGAAGGCGTTTGTTCGCTGTTATTCCTTTCCTCGCATCGGTTTGTTGTCAGTTTGTTCAGCGCCAGTCAGGAGTTCCTATTGTTATTGTACTGACTATAATTATTACCTCGGAAGTTTTGTGGTCGGGTAGCTCGAGTGCGTCCCTCCATACGTGGTTGGATCGGGAACAAATTCCGATACCATCCTCTACCTCGCGATGCACCTGAGTTTCGAGGCATCGAAAATCTAACTGTAGGCCTTCCGTTATAGCCTTGTGCCCTTCCTGAATGAGGTGACTGATGCCAGTTATTAAAATTTCTGTTCCGCGGCGGCTCGTAACCATAGCGCTATCGTGGCCAACTATATTAATAATGTTGCGGCAGCATATAATAATTGTAAGGCGGCATCGGTGCATTCTCTGTCGGCCTGATGTGTTGCTGTGTTATCGGCGGCTGTGGACCCGCTGAATTTTTCGATTTACATTCTAATTTGTCTAACTTATCGCTAATTTGCCTTATTGCCGCTTGTAAAGCTTCGGTATCATCGGCGCTTCGTTTTGCCCTGCCCGAATCGTCTCTAATAGCTTCTGGGTCCTCTAACTGTTCGATTCTACCGACAAAAGGTCGTTGTTTGCCGATTACCTGTTCTATCAGTTCTTCGCGCTTGGCAGCTAGCAATGCTTCCTCGAATGTCTTTGGATCTTGTGACATCTCCCTTTGCTTAATTTTATCATTAATACCATTTAAAAATTGCACGTGGATACATTCATCTAATTTTTTTCTTTAATGAGGCTCGACTATAATTTTTTCTTGATCCAAGGCGCTTTCTATTTCAATAGTAGTTTCTACGCCAAGAGCTTGGAGTCTGACCACATATGTTTGTATGCTTTCTCCCAGTTGCTGTATGCACGTTTGAAATTTTTGTAATCTAACCATGTAGGGTACTTCCCATGATGGGGTCAACCAGAAGATTGAAGGATGGGTTTCAATGGTCTGGACCCAGATCCCTGCTAAAAATTGAAGAAGTTGGAACCCTGGATCCTCCAGAATGGTAAGCCACAGCTTTACCACGCAACCATCCAGCTGATGTCATTTGGTCGTCCGCGGGTCCCACAGTTTGTTCTGTGAAGTGTTCGTTATCCGAACTGTTCGTTAACTGATCACCCACTGTATTTAACTTTTATTGTGTAGTGTGAATCTATCGTTTGTTTAAAAAATATAATAGTCCTAAAAATTCAGCAAAGATTTTAATATCTTTATTCATTTAATTTGACAGTTATAAATTCATAAAACTTTAAATATTGATTTAATTTTAATATACAACAATACCTCGCATAGTCCGGTTAATTGGTTCCTCTTTCTCACTGGACTATTCGAGGTACATAACCTATGAAAAATTATAATTGGTTCCAAGAAATTTTTGATTTGTTCATTTGTTTTTTTAAATCGTAAAGTTTTACATTAGTAATGATTTCATATGCATTAAACATTAAAATATTTTATAAAGATTTATAATAGAAGAGGACAGAAAGTGAGTCTGAGCCCATAAAGAGTGCTCGCCCAGCAGGTGAATGCATTCGCTTTCTCCAAGATGGCTGCTCAGCGCCATTCCAAATGCAGAATGGTGCTCTGCATAAAGGTAGATTCCCACTTGAACTGGGCTGCCGCGGGCTGATGAGTCGCAAACAACTATGCCAGTATTCGTTCCCATTCAATGATTCAATTAAGCATTTGTGGTAAACAACTGACGACATTGCACTTGAGAGGCAAACACTATAACAAACATTCAGATAAATTTGGCAACATTAGAGCAGCCGCCTGCTTGTTTCTGCTTGTCATAGTGGCTATTCCAATCATATGAGATAGTAAGTAGCAAGCACACTTATATTTCATATTTATTCTAAAAAAATAAAGTAAATTTAAAAAATTTTTATTAACAATTATAATCCGGACTATGTGAGGTATTGCTGTATTGATAATAAAGTACATTTTTATACAGATTCAATTCACTTAAACTGCTTTAAACTTAACTTTAAAATGTCAAAAACAGCACTAAACGCAGTTAGACTTTCAAATAAGTTTATTTAATATCGTTAAATGCTAATGTTTTTAGTGTTTATAATCATCATCAGGCATCTTACATTCGTTTTCTTGTTTGAATCGAACTAAAGATAAACATATTGCTATGGTAATTAAATTCTTAACAGAACAGAATTATTTAATTTAAATTTAAAACTCTATGAATAAATTTAAAATTTAAATAAGAACTGTTTTTTCTTGTTATACTCAGAATTCGACAGAGGTAATGATAAGATATAATGCACTACTTCAAATAAACAACGAAAAATAAAATAAAAATAAATAAAAAACAAAAAACAGCATAAAAATATATAGAGATGTAATTTTGTAACAAAAATTAAATTTAGGATAAAGTTGTATAAGCTGCGAGTAATAATATTGTATAATATACGAGAGTCGGGGGCAGAAAGGTTAACTTATGACCCTACTATAAAATTAGCTAGAAAAATTAATAAATTCCTTAAAAAACCCAGAATCCCGGCTTTCCTTGATAGGAAGAAGGTGCCTAACCCTGCCTGTCCTAGGATTTTCGCATATATTAAGACGCATAAAGATCCTATATCGGCGAGGCCAATTGTTGAGAAACAACGCTCTCCGACTTACTTCATAGAGAAAAGTGTATCTAACTGGTGTAGCAGAAAACTAGGAAATTACCCTGATTCTATTAAATCATCGGTTGAGTTCATAAACAGGTTGAGATCGGTTACAATTGAAAGGGGAGAAATTATGTCAGTTCTGGACTTCGAATCATTATACCCTGCCCTGAATTTGTATGGCACGTGCAGTTTATTTTATAGGTTCCTCTTGAGGCACACGGAAGGAGAAGAGTCGGACCCCAACATACTTAGAGACCTGGCATATATGATTTGTCATGACTCATATTTCGAGTTTAAAGGATCGTTTTATCACCAAAAACAGGGGGTTCCGATAGGCAGCCCGATGGCTGGGATTCTTGCTGAAATAGTTGTTAGGGAAGTTGAAAGCCAGCTACCTTTAGAGATTAAAAATGGAATAAAATTGTATACACGTTATGTGGACGATATTTTTATAATGTGGAGAAAACAATCATTAAGCAATCTGGTTATTGAACATTTTACTAAACCAGAATACGGTCTCAACCTTAAACTCTCTAAAGAAGATGATAGAACACTGGATTATCTTGATATTAAGATTATAGCGGGAGCAGAATGCCTAGAGACTACAGTATTCATTAAACCCACGAACACCCCAGTGTTAATACCAAAGTGGTCGTATGATCCCTGGACCTATAAAAAATCGGCTTTCCGAGCATATTTTAGGCGTGCCTTAACACATTGCAGTAATAATATATTTTTAAAAGAAGAACTTAATAGGATTTATAGATGCGGGGCCCAACACGGATACAATAGAAGGTTTATGTATGATTTATTTATGGAACAGAAAAAGAACTTTGATAGTGGGCTTAATAGTCAGGACATACTGCAACCTAATGAATTTTTTAATAATCTTACTGGTACATTGGATAGGATAGCTCTGCCATACAATATTCACGAATATAAAACGCTAAAGAGGACTTTAAAGGAGACTAAAAGGAAATGCTGCTATAAGAGGTTGCCTACCATATTCAATTTATTAAGGAACGACAAGACTAAGAGAATGAAGGATCTAGAGGCAGGAGTATATAAAGTACCATTACAGAATGTCCAAGATAACAGAAGGGAAGTATATATAGGAGCTACAGCTAGGAACCTTAAAGACCGCTTAAAAGAACATAAGGAAGACCTAAAGAGAGGCAATCTTACAACAGCCTTAGCGCAAAGAGCTTTTGAAAAGGATATTAATATTTGTTGGGAAGAGGCCAGAATTATAAGAAAGGTGCAAGATCCTAGGGAACTTTTTACTGCAGAAAAAATCGAAATTTTGAAGAGCAATAAAAATAAAGAAAATGTTGTTAATTTACACCAGGCAGATGGAATGTCGAAAGCCTGGAGATATGCTATAAATAGCTGTTAATAGAATATTTATAGAATGCTACCTGCTAATTATGATGTTGTATTGTATTTTATTATTTTTTGTTATGTGATGCTATAATATTTTATTGATACGTTAGCCATTATTTATTTATTTTTGCTATGTTTACGCAACTTTTGTAAAAACAAAACTGTTCTTCAGCTAAAGTTAATTTAGTTTGAAAAATAACCGATAATTGTTTGTTCTAGAACCTGGTAGTTCTATTTTAGAATTGTATAACTGAAGATGGTATATTATGGATACTCGAAAACGTTTTTTAATAAATTGAGTGTTTATTTTAACTGCTAGTTGGTGCTTTACTTTTAATGAACTTTGTTAATAGAATTATAAGCAGTTTCCGGAAAATTTGTATTATCGAAAGTTGTATAAGCTGCCACATCCATAAATGTTTCTTACACTAAAGTTCCACTATTGTTTAGCATTAAAGGTCAGCTAAAACATATTTCCAAGATACTGACGGTTCCCAATTTATTCAATCATTCACTAATTTCTCTTTTTTAATACGTTTCAATATCTCAAGTGTCTCTGTAATCACCGGCAGTGTATTACTCGGTACAGGTTTAATCTGTTTTACGGCATTCCGTTTAATATCAATATTTTTATTGTAAGCCTCTACAGCCAATGCAGTCGTGAGTTTTGCCTGCTGTATGTCTCTCTTGTGCTCTTCGAATCTTCTTTCAATGGTCCTAGATGTTACTCCTATGTACGATTTTTCTTTGTTCCCTTGTATGTCTTGGAATGGAATTTTGTAAACACCTCTTCTTTCATTATGTTTGAGAGGGTCTTTTTCATTCCGTAAAATATCGTATAAAGTTACGTTTCTTTTAGTTGTTATTTGTTTATTACACCTTTTAGCTATTTTCTTAGTCATATTAAGGTTCTTTAGGTGAAATGGTACAGCTAGGAAACTACTATTTTCTGATTTTCCTAAATTTTTCTTTACTTGCTTAAATATCTGCAAGAGAAATGTATTATTATACCTACCTGTCGGATGTACTCTAATTCTTCGGTAAGATCTTCATCTTTGTTACAGTAAATTAACGCTCTCATATAATAGCTTCTAAAAGCTGCTTTTTTGTACGAAGTAGGATCATTAGACCATCTTGGTATTATGACTGGTTTGTAAGTCGACTTGCGGTATACATTAGTTCTAATTTTGCCATTTTGAACTTTTAAGAGCAGGTCTAAGAAGTATATGCTTGTTCTGCTAGCTTGTTCATTTTTTAGCTTTAGGCAAAAATGTTCTAAAGTCAGAGCTTCTGTTAAGCTGCTTATACATTCATCATTTTTCGAAATTATCAATATATCATCAATATAGCAGATGTATAATTCCATACTTGGCTGGAATCGGTATAATATTTGCCCTTCTACAGCTCTTAATATTATTTCTGCTAGCATTCCTGCCATAGGGCTTCCGATAGGTACTCCCGTTACTTGTTTATATATTTTACCATTAAATTTAAAATAAGAACTGTAGCATATCACATGTGCGATTTCATGAAGGAGCACTGCATTGGTATACTCTAAAGGGAGATTTTCCAATAAGAAGAGGTAAAAAGTATAAGCAGACTGGTTCAAGTTGTAATGATGGATAAAGCGATTCAAAATCATATGTTGTTAAAACACTATTGTCACTATGGTTATGTTTTTAATTTTGTCTAGGACTACTGTAGTAATTCTTGTAGATTTATCAGTTTCGCCAAGAATTTCACTACACCACTCAGAGATAGCTTTTTCTAGTCTGTAGGTTGGCACTCTCCTTTTTTCTATGATAGGTCTGAATTTTATTGGCATTTTATGAACCTTAATATATGCAAATATTCTGGGACAAATTGGTGCTTTAGCTGATCTTTAATGCTAAACAATAATGGAACTTTAGTGTAAGAAATGTTTATGGATGTGGCAGCTTATACAACTTTATCCTAAACTTAATTTTTTTTACAAAATTACATCTCTACATATTTTTATGCTGTTTTTTTGTTTTTTATTTATTTTTATTTTATTTTTCATTGTTTCTTTGAAATACAGGAATACCTCGATTATTGCAGTTTCGATTATTGCGATTCTCAATTTATCGTGGTTTATAATCTGATTTTCATAAACAAATTGCACCAGCCAAAAAATCCCATTCTTTAAACTTTTGGGATGCACCTTATAAATAAAGGAAAAATTTAAAGATGATAAATCAGATTTTATCCTTTATTATTATCTTTTTTCCCCACTCAAAAAAAATAGTGCGCTAAAGATTATTTCCTGCTGAAAGTGCTTATTTGAAAAATATATGGGATCTGAACACAAAGGAATTAATATACTATAGTCCTTGACTTACAGTAGATCAATCTGAACTAGTGTTTCCAAATTCCCGACATTTTCGAACCTTTGGGAATCAAGAAGAAGAAATCATATTTCCCGAGAATTCTCAAGAATTCCCGAAATAATCTTTTTTATTTAATTTTCGTTGATCATCTGTAATAATGGCTATAACAATAAATATTAATAAAAGCCATAGAGAAGATGGGGCAAGCGGGGTTGTGGCCCCAGCGCAATCTTTCAGAGGTTTCGAGACACTCCTATATGCAAAAGGTCGACGCAAAAAAAGTAAATAAAATTTCCTAAATGGAGATTGACCGGAATTTCATGACTAATGCATCTCTTGCCCTGAGTGCTAAACAAATTCTTGTTTAGCACTCAGGGCAAGAGATGGCTATGGGTATCATTTTGAATAGAATTTCTGTTATTTCAGGTTTTCTCAAAATATAAACAATGTAATTAATGCAAATTTTATATAACCAAACTTATAGTATACAGTGAGAATTTATGTATATTGCATTAATGTACTAACATACAACACAATCATCAACTGCAAACTGATTGAATGTAGTTGATAGTATCGGCAGTTACTTTATGGACACTATTTATCATGGAAAACGAAAACAGTTTGTGTTTTACACAGAGAAATATTTATTTTCACAGCCCA
The DNA here is from genome assembly GCA_000484575.1 of Olivierus martensii. Classification (NCBI taxonomy): domain Eukaryota; kingdom Metazoa; phylum Arthropoda; class Arachnida; order Scorpiones; family Buthidae; genus Olivierus; species Olivierus martensii. The sequence goes on along the minus strand of AYEL01065099.1, from coordinate 1,386 downwards.
GGATTTGATTACAATGTTATAGTAAGGTAAACTACTTTAGATTTTCTTAGTTAATTCATCTTCAGATGACTTTGTATTCAAATCTTGGGTTGTGAAAATAAATATTTTTTGTGTATAGCATATTTCCTGTTCAAGAAGAATCCCATTCAATATCACTCTCAATAACATTGTAATAATAACAACATTGTAATATTGTAACACATTATTACAATGTTATTGAGGGAAAATGTCTAAAAGATATATTGTAAATAGTACGTTTATTTCCCATTTTGGGTAATGCTGGGTTCTAGGAACTGATTTTCCCAATTTCCCGACAAACTTTCCTCAAGATTCGAGAATGGGAAAAACGAAAAAAATTCCCAGGAAAGGAATTCTCACTGGAAACACTAATTTGAACCATTCCAGTCATAAATTGACATAACTGTAAATTAGAAATATCTATGTTTATTAATTTCCTATTAATATTATTCATTCTAATACAATAAAACACAAACACAAAGCCAAGGGAACCAGACACAAAATATACAATGCTTGTATATCAGACCATTCTGCACAGACTTGTTTGCAAGTAAATGTGCATTAATCAATAACAGTACTTGCTAACTACATCATAGTCATGATCTGAGGACAGTCTGTATAATGCAACAAAATTGTAAAAAAGTTTTAATATATAAAAATAGATATCTGATTTGTTTAATGAATCATTTTTTAAATTTTGGTTTTCTCTAACTGGACTCCCCAAGGGTGTTCTTCCATCATTCTCCATTCTTCACTTCCCAGAGTATAGTAGGCTTGATAGGAAAAATACAGGAAAGGAATGCAGCAATAAAACAATAAAGTGACACATCCTTTTTAACATTAATATTTTCTTATTTTTTGACAAAAATATAGCAAAAATGAAACAAAAATTAATGATTAATAAAAATATTACCCATAATAGAATTAATAGAATTAATTATATTAATTAATTAATAGAATTAAGCAAAATTTTAGTATTATCTATAATATTTTTTTAAATTTAAGGCTTTATAATTTATCCTAAAAAACATTAACTTTTGAAAAAATTTTAGTAATTAATTTCATTCCATCATATAATCTGAACAATACGAACACAATAATATAGAATATAGAGAAAGAATAGGAGGAAACAAACTAATTTATTTCATAAAAGTCTTTTAAAATAAGAAATTTTAGCTAGAAAATATTTAGAAGCTATGATCAGAAACTCATTTTGTTGCTTTTTCAAAAATCTTAAACACAAGTGCAATAAACCAATTAGGAATGGCCAAATTAGTTATAAAATTCTATTGTTTGTTCCTGCTATGAGTGGCATAAGCCATAAATAGCTGGAAACAGATTAATGCATTGAATAATATAAGTAATAAT
>AYEL01065094.1:0-57190 GCA_000484575.1 Olivierus martensii | reverse complement strand
ATTTACACACATATATATATATATATGTGTGTGTATGTGTGTATATAGTCGTATATAGCAAACGCGATTGACACCGAATATAATACAACCTGCTATTGTGGAAATCTATACTGTAATTGTACTGTACTACTATTTTTCGCTTACTTCAAAGAGAACGACAGCTTCATCCACTAGAGGGAGAGTTGATGATCTGTTTGTAAACTAGTTTCGGATGTTGGAATTTAGTTACATTGGAGTTTCTAGATGACATTACTTTTGGCAAATTGTTTCAGTGGAAGCCACGGTTTCTGTTGAAAGAATTATCATAAGGTAGAAGACAAGCCTTGCTTTCTTTTGTTATTAATTTATTATTCTATCTATTAGTAAACACTCTATACTTCATCAAGGAATACCAAGAAATCGCATGTTTGCACTTGAGATCTTTAAATAAAATTTATTCGACATTGAGCTGTGAAAGTCTGAAGGAGAAAGTTATTTGTTTACTGTTTTTATGACGTGATTAATGGATACAGAGGATTTTCTTTTGTATTAAGTCCTATTTTAAAAGATTAGAATTTTAGATTCTTATATATTATAAAAATTTGTTAAAATTAATGTTATAAAATATCAATACAGTAATATAGTTTTGCAGTTTTTAAGTATAAAGATAAATTGCAAATATTTATTTAAAAACTATAAATTTATTTGTCATTTTCCAAATAAAAATAATTTTACAAAAATAAAATTAATAATTTAGCTGTAATTATTTAGTTTAATTTGTTTGTATTTTATAATGAAATTTATCTTCTGTTTGTAATCTTGATGAGCAAATATTGAATTTATAAATCTGAATCATATTAAATAATAATCAGATATATTAAATAACAATAGAGTTCATTTATATATTTTTTATTTCAATAAAAATATCTAGATTAAAAATTGATCATATTTGAATTACTTATTCCTTTAATACATTATCTACCAATAAATAGCTTAAACATTTATGATTGCAATTGGTAAACTAAATGAATAGAACAGAATGAATGAACAGAATATTGTAGTCTCTTCTGATTTAAAAAACAACTTTTAATTGTCACTATGTTCTGAACATAGTATCATAACTGTGTTAACTTTTATTACAAAATTACATTTCTATCACTAATTATAATATAATTCTCATCATTAAAATGTACTTCATTTGGTCTATTCATAACAGTAATGTATACAGTTATGAATAGACATATACATATGAAAGGAATAGTAATTCATTAATAAACTATTTTTCAATTAGTTATTTGAAATACTTTTTAATATTAGATTTATTTCCTTAGCTGAAATATTCAAATTTTTTTTTTTTTGATTTAAAATTCAGGATGTAGGAAATCATAACTATAGAGTTTTTTGATTTTTAACTATCTGAAACAGTTAGTTTGATATGAATATAAAATACTAATTGATGAATATATGATAGTGTGCTTTCCTTTAGATTCATTTATAAGAATTTTCTTTATTATATTAAAAGTAGAATAACTATTACAATTAGTTTGGTTGTTGAAAAAAAAATAGATTTCAAATGATATAATAGAAGTAATATTTCCTCTTCTATTTGATTTCCATATAAACTTAAATGCATAGATGAATACTCAAGTGCAAATAAAAGGGATTATGAAAAGAGAGATTACAAGATTGCCTAATTGTTTACTTGGTCTATGGAAATTTTATATTAATAATAATTATAAAGCAAGTAGTTTGCCTTAAACATTTTGTGATTTATAATTTGTGATTTTATATTTAATTAACAGTATACTTTAAATTTAAAATTATGATAGCATATAATATTCTTTAATCTAATAATTTGTATCTGTGCTACACTATATTTTCTCATTGAGTAATAATAATGAAGAAAATTTTCAAATTATGAATATCCAAATTAAGAATTTTTCCAATTAAGTATATATCATTTTATTTTCAAATTTTTTAAAAATTCAAAAAATCTACTAAAATGTTTAAAATTATAATAGGAAAAATGGTCTAATAGCAAATGCATTTAAAATGACATGAGAATAAATTCAAAATTCTAAAATTAACATTAAACATAAACTGCATAATTATACACGACATAATTATACAAGTTAACCGGCTCCTCAAGCATAGTAATTTGCCCGATTATATTTGTAAGAATAAGATGGTCAACCCTGCTTGCCCCAGGGTTTTTGCTTACATCAAAACCCATAAAGACCCCGTGACGGCCCAACCGATCGTAGAAAAAATGCATTCTCCAACCTATCTTATTGAGAAGCATCTAGCTAAGTGGTGTCATAGTTTTTTAAAACCTTATCCCCTTAGTGTATTCTCCCCCACAGAGTTTTTAGACACCTTTAGACAACTACGCCCAGGAATTGATAGTGATATGACAGTCTTGGATTTTTAGAATCATTGTACCCTTCCCTCAACTTAAATGCCACATGCCTGTTGTTCTACAGGCCTGCAGAACATCATGATTTAGCGGATTTTGAATCATTGTACCCTTCCCTCAACTTAAATGCCACATGCCTGTTGTTCTACAGGTTTCTGATTGAATACATCCCTGCAGAACATCATGATTTAGCGCTTCTCTGTGAGATCGCCTATATAATTTGTCATAATTCTTTCTTTGAATATAATGTCGTATATTATAGACAACTACAGGGGGTCCCTATAGAGCAAGGGTGTCAAACTCAAAGGCTAAACATGGGCCAAAATAAAAAGATTTGAGTTTAGGTGGGCCGCAAAAAAACCACACCTTACTGTACAGCAAGGGTGTCAAACTCAAAGGCTAACATGAGTCTAGGCCAAGAGTGTCAAACTCAAAGGCTAAACATGGGCCAAAATAAAAAGATTTGAGTTTAGGTGGGCCGCAAAAAAACCACACCTTACTGTACAGCAAGGGTGTCAAACTCAAAGGCTAACATGAGTAAAATAAAAAGGTTTGAGTTTAGGTGGGCCGCAAAAAAAACTTCAATACTCATAAAAACATAAATTTATTTCGAAAAGTACAGAAATAAAAAAACAAGGACAATTTAATGTTTTCTTCCTGACACTTGGCATCTCTTCTCTGCTATATCTTTCCTACTTCGGGAGAAATATTGCTTGCAGTGATTACTTTCAAAATTGATCCAAGGTGAGCGTCGTTAATTTTGGATCTGATAGGAGACTTATTTCCTTTCAAAAGTGTAAATAACTGCTCGCACCGATAAGTACTTCCAAACATGGAAATGTTTTCACATGCAAATCTTCGTGTATTTTCAAGCCTGACTGGTAAATATCTATAAAATTCAGGCACGCCAACTTCTATGAATTTTGCCTTCATTTAGAGAGCATGAATATAAATTTCAGAGAAACGGTTTGTTTATAATAAATCAGGGTTTTTTTAACTGGGACAGATTATAGGTAGTCAGTAGGTTGCTAAAATATAAGCTGCTAATATTAAAGGGGAGGGTGAATGGTACGCCTGCACGTAGTTTCACTACATATGTGCAAACATTGAACAAAATATGGTCATTATTATTATTGTGTACGTTTTGTTGACTGGGCCGCAAATATAATCACTGTGGGCCGCGAGTTTGACACCCTTGCTATAGAGAGTCCCATGGCTGGTATCTTAGCGAAGTTAGTAGTTAGGGAAGTAGAATCGCAGTTGAACCCCAATTTTATTAATGAGTTTTTATTTTATTCAAGGTATGTTGATGACGTATTTGTTCTTTGGAAGGGTACCCATAAATCTAGTCTCCTTATAGAGCATTTTTCAAGAAGGGAGTACGGACTTTCTTTAAAACTGACCCAAGCTAGCCGATCTGTTGTTAATTTTTTAGATATTAAAATCATTGCTTCAGGGATCATTTTAATACAACAGTTTATACTAAACCAACTGCTACCTGTTATTATACCTAGATAGTCCTTCGACTCATGGGGGTACGGGATCATTTTAATACAACAGTTTATACTAAACCAACTGCTACCTGTTATTATACCTAGATGGTCCTTCGACTCATGGGGGTACAAAAAATCTGCTTTTACTTCATATTTCCATAGATGTTTCACTCACTGTAGGAACGATTCCTTCCATAAAGCTGAACTAAATAGGATTTTTACCATCGGCCGTAAACATGGCTATAGCAAACAAGTTCATGCAAGGTTTATATCACAAACTGAAAGCTGACTTCATGAGCCAGATAGCCCCCCCGGGTCAATCTTGCTCGCACTCCTGTAATGAACCTGACTTGGAGACGGTATGCCGCCTCCCAATCCCTTAAAGGCTCCACTCGAGCAAGACTATTAAATCTTCCTTTAAGTCAACTAATAAGACCCACACTTTTAAAAAGGCCCCTACCATTTTCAATCTACTGCGAAACGACAAGTCTAAAAGATCTGAAGATTATAGGTCGGGCATCTACAGCATCCCTATCCTGAATTTTGGTGATAACCAATCTGAAATCTATATTGGAGCTACAGCTAGAAATTTTAAGGAGCTTTTAGAGCATAAAGACAATATAACTAAAGGTGTCCTCAGCACCGCTTTGGCGCAAAGAGCTTACGAAAAGGACACGCATGTCCTCTGGAATGACGCTCGTGTTATAAGGAACGGGCAGGACTGGAATTTTGGTGATAACCAATCTGAAATCTATATCGGAGCTACAGCTAGAAATTTTAAGGAGCTTTTAGAGAATAAAGACAATATAACTAAAGGTGTCCTCAGCACCGCTTTGGCGCAAAGAGCTTATGAAAAGGACACGCATGTCCTCTGGAATGACGCTCGTGTTATAAGGAACGGGCAGGACTGCAAGACATTGCCTGTGATAGAGAAGATTGAGATTTTAAGGAACAGCAAGACTAGTAATGTTATTAATATCCAGCAAGCGGATGGACTGAGTAAAGCATGGAGATATGCTTTATGCAATAATTTCTAATAATTTTTATTGCCTTCCCTTTTATCTATGTGTATTTTTAGTACTCCCGCCCTATTTATGAACTATTTTTAATCTCATGTCGTGTATAATTATGTAGTTTATGTTTAATGTTAATTTTAGAATTTTGAATTTATTCTCATGTTCTATTTTGAAATGTTAATTTTAAATTTTAGAAAATTCCTTTGTTCTATTCTAATTCCTTGTATTCTGTTATATACAACTGATGATGGTATCATCGATACCGAAAGCATTTTTGTCTTATTAAAATGTGTTATTTGCCACTGCTTATTGTGCTGTATTTGGACTTTGTTATTAAAGGTCAAGCAGTTTTAGTGATTTTTCTTTTTATTACTGCAATTTCTTTTCAAATCTGCTTTTGTATATCAGCTTCTATTGTAAAAATACTCTCAATAAAATATCTGCAACCTGCTGTAATTAGGTACCTGTAATTATATCTATTTACATATAATTACAAGATACCTAATTATGGAATGCTTTTCAGCAAGTTAATTTTGTTCTATGCAAATGATGCCACTAGGTAGTTAAATTTAGTGTTCCCAAATTTATTTTACAAACAGTTCTGGTTCAAGCAATAAACAAACAATCTTAGCTTATACAAATCAACAAATGTTTTAATGAAAGATTACTTTATACTTTATTGACGACCAGCACAGTCCCAAAAGTATTTTAATGAAGGATTTGCTAGTTCATGTGGCACATATGCACATATTATAGCTTTATCATCATAAATTTATAGTATCAATTATTGATGATGATTTTTCCTAATTCAGTATCAAATGTTAATTCATCATTCAATGGAATTCATTACTACAATATTTTGCATTAATTCTAACACACAATTATTAGTTCCAATCAGAAAGAGAAAAGTGAGAATTTTCTTCATAAAATGTCTTTTAAGTTAAAGTTTATATAAACCATGAAATACTCTCAGTTTTTTGATGAATTTATAAATTCATCAAAAAAATTTGTTACAAAAATCGAATAATATGGCATATATTGAATTTTGTAACCAATTTTTTTGCCATTAAAAATTGATAAAAATTAAACACAGAGACTCACTTTAATATTCAGACACCCACTTATGTTGATGGTTTTATTTTTTCCATTAGATTATGGCTAAAAATAAAACATTTCTCTTATTTAAACTAAACTACTTTATTTTCTGTTACTATTTGTTTTAAAAATATACATTTTAAAATGAATTAAAGCTATTATAATATTTATTTTTCTTTTTAAAAATATAAATCACAGCCACTTTTATATTCGACCACCAAACAATGTTGAAAATGCTATGTCGCTTTTAACAATTCTTAATATTTAATTGGGTACCCTTTATTTTTGATCATTTCCTTCAAATGATTTTGCATATTTGCAATAATTTTTTTAGTATATGTAGGCTCAATATAGGCCCATTCTTCCATCGGCTTCCTCTTGAATTCTTCTTTTGAAATAATCGCCGTTCTCTGTACTCTATAATCAAGTTCATCCCGCAAATTCTCAATTGGATTGAGGTCTGGAGATTGTGGTGGAATTTCCAGAATATTTGGACAATGATAGAGAAGCCATTGACACACTATGCATGCTTTATGTTTGGGGTCATTATCTTGATAAAATTTGAAAATCTGTCTTATCCCCAGCTTGTCCAAACTTTTGTGTAAACAGTCTTTCAGAATCATCAGGTATTGTTCTTTAGTCATAGTGTCTTCAATAAATTTCAGTACTATCACACCAGCTGAAGTTATGCACCACCAAACCATTACTTTATCTCCTCCTCAGTGTTTTACTGTTGCCTGTAAATTTTGTTTTTGGAGTTCTTCATTTGCCTTGTGCCATACAAGAACTCTACCATCAGATTTGAAAATGTTAAATTTCCTTTCATATGCAAAAATAACATCTGTCCACCATGTTTCTTTGTTCACATGATTCTTTGCAAAGTCCAACCTTTTCCTTCTGTTTACTTTGCTGACGAGGTTTTTTTCTAGCTACTCTTCCATTGTAACCTTGTTCTTTCAACAATCTCCAAACCATCTCAGAGTCAAAATTTCTTCCACACTCTTGCCCCAACTCTGCTGCAGTTTTAGGTGCACTTAATTGTGACTTTCTCTTAATCTTCCTTATGACCAAATGTTTTTGCATTCATTCAGTTTTCATGGCCGACCTTTCTGCAGTACAGATTCTATTGTTACCTCTTTCTTATATCATATGACATCAACTGTACTGCAAGGTATATTCACTACATGAGCAATATCCCTGTTAGAATATCTCTTTTTGTGATGAAAGATGACTAGTTGACATTTCTCAAGTGTTGTATTACAACTTTTTCTCCCCATTTTAAGGATTACATTGCAAAACAATGATGAATAAAATTGTTCCAAGACAGAAGAAAAAAATGACATCCCTTTGTTTTATTATGCAAATTAAGAGTTACAAATGTTTCACACTAATGGGGGGCGAATATTTAAGTGACGTGATTTGGAGATATTTTAAAGAACAAAAGAGATAAACTATTGGAAGTTAAAAGTTAAGACTTGAAACTGAAATAATACCTGTGGCATGTTACTTAATTTGCATAATATATTTTATTTCCTATGGATTTACATATTAAAATTATTTCAAACTTCAACTTAAGGGGATGGCCAAATATTAAAGTCTCTGTATATATAATTAGTTCGGCAATATTCCATTTTATTGTTTTTATAAATGACGATATATACCATTTAATTTTATTTAAATAAGTTATATATTGCATGTATATAATTATGTATGCGAAATAAAATTTATACCTTTCGTTTCAATCCAGAATTTTCATTCATCGCGAAAATTTGAATTCAACAACCATGTGACAATACCCCGGCATGGATAACGACATGCTTACGATCTTACTGCGGTCCTGTAATTTATTCTTTTGCTGCTTTATTCTATAAGAAATGTACATTGTCAATTATAAATTAATAAATAAATGATATTTTAATAATTTATTTTAACATTCATACTTTACATAAAAAAAATAAATTTCGAAATATTTTATTCAACACATTGTAATCTTGTCAGTTGTGTACTCCGAAGTAAAATCATGAGTAAAATGAAAGATACCAATTAATATTTAAAAATGTTAAAGAGTGAATAATTGATAAAATTTGTTGTTAACATATCGATATTAAGACGTTTCCGAAATAAAATATAAAGTGCAGCTTGCATTTGTAAATGTTTATCGTATGGTGCTGCCATCTTTTGAGAAAAATATTAATCAAAATGCCGGAAAGAGACGAGTTAGAGAAGGGCGGATGGAAAGATAAAAATCATCCAAAAGAGAAAGAAATAGAAATTGATATATATCGGGATACACCGATAAGACTCTTGGGTAAACATTTTATAATTCATTTTTAAGTATATTACTATTGTTTTAACGAAAATTTAGAGGTCAAGCAGTTGTACACAGTAGTGGTAAAACCACGTGACAAAACATCCTCATTCAGTTCATTATAATTACAGGATACGCTAATGAAGTTGGAGAATCCTTTCGAGCACTGATTCCTGTCCGTGCAGTGCACGCGAGTTATGCAGTGGCAAGTGGTTATGTATTGATGGATACGTTGGATAAAGTAAAGAAAGTCAAAAAGGTCATTATACTTAAAACTTTAAAACGAATTTTTCCCATTTGTTCTTTTGCCATTACAGTATAAAAATTTTCATAAAAAGCGTACAGCTATTGGAAAATAAGAGAAGTGTTTTGAAAAATTTGGAAGCTCGAAATTCTTGCGGAAAATTAATTCACTATATAAATATTTGAATACAAAATTTGGACCCATGTCAATAATACAGTATCGTATCGGTATGACAAGAATAAAAATCTCAAAGGAAATTCGACTTTTACCTTAGCCTCCTAATTAAAGAACCCGATGCCAAAGCTGAAGGTCCTAGCTGGGGCCCAGGGCCCGTTTTCGAACTACAGAGCCCCAAAGCTCGGCCTCCCAATTACGGTTTATACTGCTTTTCTGCAAAATTTTTATAGATAACCAAATAATTTAAAATATTTTAAATGTATTTGATCATTCCGAATCGAATGTATTCAGTTCAGATAAACTACGATTTACTTTACGAATTTATTTAATTTTTTTACTTCCAGCGATTTATGTGTTCTAGGCTTGACAGAATTTCGATTCATTAAGTTTTTGTACTATTTTATATACAAAACATTTTATTAATTATCTCGCATTCATTCATTTTCCAAATTATATAATAATAATCAAATAGAGAATTATGAAAATCATCTTTTTCAATCAGTCGATAGAGTTAACTACTGTACTATACGACGGTATCATTTTTATAAGTCGCACTAATCGAATATCACATTATTCAAATTTGCACTAATCGAGGCCTACCTGTATAATGTCAAATGAGCATAAGAAATGTAAGAAAGTGTATGCAAAATAGTGAAAGAGAGTAAAGAGAAGGGGCAAGAGAAAGAGATGAAAGTTTGCAGAATGATTTTTGAAGGTAATAAAAGAATTTTCTACAAGTATATGAGAAATTTAAGAGGAGAGCAAGGTGCATGTATCTAGCATGAAAGATAAGAATAGTAGAATGCTGTGGAATGAATATAAAGCAATAGATAGGTGGAGAAAGTATTTCTATGAGCTCTACAAGCTCATGGAAATGGAGAGGATAATTGCATCTCTCCAAGCTTAACATTGTAGAAAGAGATGAGGGTGAAATTGATAAGAAAGAATGAATGCAATGATTGACTATGAGCATGACAAGCAAATCAATGAAGAAGAGATTATGAATTCAATAGGTAAATTGAAATATGGTAAGAGTCCTGATATGGAGGGGATCACAGTTAAGATATTGAAGTATGATAGGAAGTTTATTGTGGAGTACATATCATATCTGTGTAAACCATATTGGATGAAAGGTATGTTCCAAGTGACTGGACTAAATCTGCAATTTTCTCTATCTACAAAGGGGAAGAGTGAGAGAGATAAATGTAAACAACTATTTTAACTAACTGCTACTATTAATATTTGAAAATAACAGCACTAAACAGCAGTTGAAAAATAATAATTAAAAATTTAATGTAACATTTTCGGTTGCTATACAATCATCTTCAGCAATAAGAACAGAATCATATTGCTGAAGATAGTTGTATAGCAACTGAAAATGTTTCATTAAATTTTTAGTTATTATTTTTCAATTGCTGTTTAAAGATTGTAAGAATTATAGAGGTATAAATTTGCTGAGTGTGGCTGGATAGATATTTGGTAAGATTATGATTGAAAGAGTGACTGATGAGAAAGTATGAGATATACAGTATGGCTTCAAAAGTGGAAGAGGATGTGTGGATCAGATTTTCTCTATCCATATGATTGTGGAGAAGTATCTCCAAGTAAAGATATTCTGTGCTTTTGTTGATCTTGAGAAGGTGTGTGACTGAGTATATAGAAGTAATCTATGGAAAATGCTGAGGAAATATGATATGAATGAACAACTGCTTAGGGCACAGAGCAATGTATGCTAACAGTTGTGCAAGTGTGAAAGTAAATGAAGGCATGTCAGAGCTTACAATTGAGGAAGTAGTGAGACAAGGATGTGTGATGTCCCCATGGCTCTTTTAATGTATACATGGATGCATATGTGAGTGAATTAGGTATGAATGCGTGCGTGCATGCTCGCTCTATGCTTATGACACTGTTCTTCTCTCCAAGAGTGAACAAGGTTTGATGATGATTGTTGCACAATTGAATGAAACTTTTCAGAGGAAATAGATGAAATTAAATGTTGAGAAGAGAAAAGTACTTGTACTTGAAAGTTGTGAAGAATGTACAAGATGTGAGATTGAATTGAATGGGGTGAAGCTGGAATGTGTGAATGAGTTTGTATACTTAGGAAATATGTTTGAGAAAAAGGGCTGCATTAATGGTGAGATTGTGAGAAGAGCAAATGCTGGATTAAAAGTTGTAGATGTGCTTGAAAGATATGCAAGGAATGAGAATCTGTTAAAGAATGCTAGGATGGCTGTATATTAGTGTATGCTGGTTCCAACATTGATGTATGAAAGTGAGATCTGGGTTTGAAGGTTTAGGTTTGATAATAAATCTTAATATTCCTGCTTAAAGTGCTTAGTGAATTGTTTGTTTTATTTTGATATTTTCAAATTGTTATCCTAGAGCAGTGTTTCTCAAACGGTGCACCCAGGCGCACTGGTGCACTCTAAGCAAATGAAAATAATATATGATTTATATATATATAAAAATCTGCATTTTAAAAAGCTACGGATAGGCACCTGGCTACCATGTCTGAGTCAAGTCTTTTTCGTTTGATATTTTAAACTGGATGCTCATTTTCCTATTTTGTAGTTTTATGGCTAATTTAATTGAAATTTAAAATGCACCTCAGAGTTTAAATTACTATACAAATGCTCCATGATTTAAAAAAGTTTGAGAACCACTGTCCTAGAGAGATGTGATAATGTAAACAAATATTTTGTGTGTGTATTATCATCATTTTGTTTTTTTTCTGATTAATTTTTACTGTATAATTTGTATTGAATGCTTGTAATATATGTAATTAATGTATCATAATTTGTATTGGTCATTTATTAATATATTATTAAGTATTTTTCCACTTTTATATTATATTTTGTTTTATTGATACTTTAAAATCCCATTATATATATATATGCACAGTATATTGGAAGTTTGATTTGATTATGCCCTACAGGATTTTCATGGAATTTTAGACTCCTAAGTTCTTGTTCTCTTATTTATTTTTAGAAATGCTCTAAGCACAAAACATTTACAATGTGTTTATTATCAATTAAAAATTAGAGCATATTTATTCTGGGATGAGTGCTTCTGCAAAAATCATAATATATAAAGTCCCAAACTTATGGAGCATCCATAAACTACATCACACTAATTTGAACACTTTTTGAACCCCTCTCTTCCCTTTGTCATTTTTTATCACACCAAATTCGACCTCCTTAGATTATGATGATACAAATTTGAATATCCTTCTTCTATTTAAAAATACTTTTTTCCAATTTTATATAAAAAAATAAAAATACATAAAAATAGTAGAAAATAAGTTTCATTATATTGGTACATTTACTCATATTCTTTAATATCCAAATAAATTGCCAAGCAACTGAAAATAAATATCTTAGAATTAAATGTGTTTCTTATATTTTATAACCAACATATCTCCAAATATGTTGGATTACAGTCTTTATATTTTAAACAATTAAGTATAAACATTTTATATTTTATAAAAAATCTGATTAAAAATATTTCTTTTTGTCATAGAGATGTATTTATATTTGTATCATAGAGATGTAACCACTTTTACAGGATGGCATCACAATTTGTAGGACTCCCTCCCCCTATGTCATTTATCTTTATACCCTCCTCCCCAACAGCGTAATGTAGTTTATGGATGCTCACTTATAATGGGGATCATTATTAATTTTAATTAATTTAGTTTTTTAGATGTAAGTTGAATGGTTGGAACTTGGAACATGATTTTCCTTAGGTACAGTTCTCTAAATTTTTCATGGCGAACGAAATACGCACTCGCCGATTTATTGTCTATACCAACATTTCTCAAACATTTTTCATTCACGACCCCATTTTTCATTACGAGATTTTTCGCAACCCTTTTTCATTCATGACCCCATTTTTCATTACGAGATTTTTCACGACCCCAAGTATTAAATATTTTCATTCACGACCCCATTTTTCATTATGAGATTTTTCGCAACCCCAGGTCAAACTTTTTTCCTTCACGACCCCATTTTTCATTACGAGATTTTTCGCGACCCTATAATTACGAGCGCTTCTCAAACTTTTTTCATTCATGACCCCATTTTTCATTACTAGCTCTGCTAGATCAGCGCTTCTCAAACTTTTTTCATGCATGACCCCATTTCATTCACGACCCCATTTTTCATTATGAGATTTTTCGTGACCCCATTTTTTATTACGAGCGCTTCTCAAACTTTTTTCATTCATGACCCCATTTTTCATTACTAGCTCTCAAACTTTTTTCATTCATCACCCCATTTTTCATTACGACATTTTTTGCCAACTTTTTTCATTCATGACCCCATTTTTCATTATGACATTTTTCCCGATCCCAGGTATTAAATATGAAATAAAACATACAAATACATAAATCATTTATACACATATTTAAATATGAAATAAAACATACAGGTATATAAATCATTTACACACTTAATTAAAATGAACACAATCAAAAAACATACAAGTACATAAATCATTTACACACTTATTAAGATGAACAATAACGTACAAGTATATAAGTCATTTACACACTTATTAAGATGAACACAACCATACAAGTACATAAATCATTTACACACTTATTAAGATGAACACAATCAAACAACTACACTGAAAATTCATAAACAAGTACATAAATCATTTACACACTTATTAAGATGAACACAATCAGCAAAAGTATATAAGTCATTTACACACTTATTAAGATGAACACAATCAACCAATCACTACATCATTTATACACTTATTAAGATGAACACAATCAGCCAATTACTAAGTCATTTACACACTTATTAAGATGAACACAATCAACCAACCACACTGAAAATTCATATGTTGTCATACGTTAAATAGTTGGACATTTGTGGAAATTACATATAAACTGAAATTCAAGTATTTGAATTTAATTTTTGTAATTACATATAAACTGAAATTCAAGTATTTGAATTTAATTTTTGCGACTCCTTACATATAAACTGAAATTCAAGTATTTGAATTTAATTTTTGCGACCCTTATAAACTGAAATTCAAGTATTTGAATTTAATTTTTGCGACCCCATTATATAAACTGAAATTCAAGTGTTTGAATTTAATTTTTGCGACCCCAGAATTTCGCTTCGCGACCCCTTTTAGGGTCGCGACCCACAGTTTGAGAAACGCTGCTTTAAATGGAAGTTAAGTTACTAAACCAATAAAATTCAGAATACAGTATTTAAAATATGATATAGTAATAAATTTATACATAAACAGCATTTAAGTAAATAAAAATACTTTATTAATGGAAAATTATAAAAAAAAATATTTTAATCATACTTTGGTCTTAAAAAATCATGGGCTATACAAAACTTTAATTTATAATAGGACTGTAGAGAGGTATGAAGTATATACTAAGAGAGGATTAACAACTAGAATTGAAGAACATAAAAAAAATGGTAGTAATGCAAATGATGGACATAGTGCTTAGCACAAGGAAATTCAATATAAAATAGGACCAAATTAAGGTTATAAAATTGATACAGAAAACAGATTCATAGCTGAGAACATAGAAATTATAAAATATGAGAGAGAGAGAAAATCTGATTAATATCCATCAGATAAAATGTCCTTAGTCTGAGTTTTCTAACCTAAACAAATATTGAGAATCTGTCATATTTGTCAAAAAACCATAAATACTTACATTAATACATTTATGTATAATAGGTCTTACTCAAAAAATTTACCAACAAATAAAATATAATTTTGAATGATTGAATAATGTTTAAGTTTTAAATTTTACTAATAGTTATTTTTTAGAAAATTATTATATTTTAGAATTTAAAAGTTTGTACATTATGAATATATGAAAAGACATTACTAATGATTTATAATTTATCTCTTGTTCTCTTGCTGGAAATATTATATTGGCTAAAATGTATTGTTAAATTTTAATATTAAATATTTATTAATTTTATGATTTCTAATTTATAAATATTAGTTTCTTAAAATTAAATGATAGTTATATTCTTAAGAAAAATTTCATGTTTTTTTTACATTTTTGGAATGTTACATTCTATATTAATATTCTATAATATATGTTACATTCTGTTCCAAAATACACTGTTGCTATGATGATAATTGCCTAGATGAGGATTAAAGTTTGCTTTGCTTTAAATTTTAATATGAATTCTTAATAGATGCTCAGAACTGCTGAAGAGAGTGATGTCTTGTTGAAAATATATCTAGTAATAAAGGATTTTTTTTTATCATGTTTTAAATGCTAGTTTATATGAGTTTATATTTTTTCTGTTTAAAGTAAAAAACAATAATATGGGTACAATTAATTGATGATACATTATGTAATGTAAACATAGTTTATATTTTGCAATGATAAAAGCATATACTGTACCTTATCTTTGCAGACACATTTTTTTAAGTAAAAAAGAAAATACAGAATAAACTAAAATGAATTTGTATATGAAAATTAGCTTTTCATTATATTTGTTTTTACTGTTATTTATTAAAATAAAAAACAGTAAAAACATATTTTTATGAGAAAAGAAATTTTAGTTTTTTTTTGTATATATTGAATATTAGAGTTTGGCATAGTTAAATATTTAATTAGTAGAGGATGATGAAACAGCAAATAATTTTCATGAAAATAATATATTGGCTAAAAGAATTTTTAAGTCTGATTCTTTTCTAAGATTATCATAAGCTATAGAATTTTGTTAGACCATTTGCAGGTATTTTCCTGAAAAATATAATTAGGAAACTTTATGCAAACATTAGAAATGAATTGAAATTATTAAATATGATATATGATGATAAATACGAATTGAAATACTAATGAAAAAATTTTGTATGCTAATATGGCTGCCATTATTGCAAAGCCATTGATGGTGGATGATACAAGTACAAATTGCCATTGTAAGAATTTAAATATAATTTATAAAAATCATATTTATGATATAAATATGATTTTTATAAATTGGATCATTGTAAGGTAGCATTTCTTTTTATCCTGGAATACATTCATTTTATTAGAAGATTACTTAAGGTTCAAAGGACAAAGATCTAGCTTCAACCCTGAACTTTATTAATTTTCCCTAAAGCATTCAATTCTTTCAATAGACAAACAATATTTGATATGTTAAAATTCTATTGAATACTTTACAAATGAAATAATAATGGCACATTACTTGAATTATCATGATAATCACAGACAATGGAGACAAAAATGAAAATTTTCCAATCACCTCAGAAATACTACAGGCAATACTCTAGCATCCTACCTATTCATTATTGTTCTTAATTATATCAGCAGATTAATCTGAAATAATTTTGGAATATCTCATCAGATTTCTCAAAGACAATCTCATCTTCCTGATCTAAATTTAGAAAATGACATTATCCTTATTGATATTAAAAAATCCAAATGTCACTTCCATAGATTTCATCAAACTACTGAATTATTTGAATTTAAAATCAAATTCATTTTAATTCCTTGTGAATCAAATAGATTAATACATTCAGTAAGCATGAAACTTCAGTATCTCAAACAATCAGTAATAGCTTTGAGACCTTTGCTTCTGTTCTTGTCTATCTTTATTAATTAATATAAATTAGTGTTGTATGAGATAATTATCAGATTTTGTATTGAATTTAGTTATAGTGAAACAAGATTATTTTGTTTTGTGTGAATAAATTGGACTATACGAAATATAGCTGTATCCACTCTTTATTAATCTCTACGAACTCATAAACCCACAAAACGTAACAATATGATACTCTTTTAATTTATAAATGGAATAATGCAAAACAATCAAAATAAAACAGGAAAAAATTTTTTTGTTTCCATTTAAAAACTGTGTAAATTGAGTACCGTGCAAATCGAGGGCTAGGTGTATTTAAAAATAGAGAACTTCATTAAGAATTTATGATGATTCATATTACAATTAAAAATATTAAGCCAATTAAAATAGTTTGAATTCATGATCTGTACTTGCAAATGTTTAATTTTGACAATTAAACAAATGAAACAAATCTCAAAAAAATCTGACTTTTATAGCTAAATATTTTCACTAATTTTTTAATGACTTGAACAATCTGTTAATGTTCAACACCAGATTTAGGAATGAGCGAGCCGGGCAGCTGCCAAGAGCACTACAGCAGCAATTGAATAAATTTGAAATTATAGTATGACTATTTGCTACATAGACTAAAAATAATACATCAGATGCTTGTAATTATCATAAATTGGCAGTGATTGTTCTAAATGAAAGTACAGTAATATATATTTTCGTTGTTCAGTTTTTGCTGAAATTAAACAAAGCTAAGTTACTGATTAACAAATGGATGATTTTTTAACTCTACTATCTTTATAAGGTCTTAATTTCTACATATATTTTTGAAATATCCTATATCGGTATATAATTTTTATCTAGAAATTCAGTTCTTCCAAATAAATATGAATTTAGATCAAAAATAGTTTTAAAGAGGGTATCAAATTATTAGCTTACCTTGAGTGCCAAAATATTTCAATTTGAAAATCTTCAAGACTATATGTTTTGAAGATTTTCATTTAAAATTGAATTAGATTAATGATAGGAAATGCAGCTTATTAAAAAACTTTTCTGATTAGCTATATTCTAACTTGTGGAATGTATTATGTTTTCCATAGTAACTTTTATTGTTTTTAAGTAAAATATATTAATTAAATTTAAATTTTTTTCTTTTTTTTAGAAGTTGAGTTTGCCAATTTTCATTTCACTGTTGAACCTAGTGATAATGTTATAGTAAAAGACAGTTCAGCAGTTTTAAAATGCTCAGCTAAAGGAAATCCACAACCCATAATTCATTGGAAAAGAGAAGGTTCAATTTTACAATTTGATGACGATAATCGCAGGTAAGATGCTATTAAAATAAAACAAACATATGTTTAGAATTTGATTAATTTATTACATAAATTATTGTATGTATATGTAAATTATTGTGTATTTTGGTTTGTTTGTTTATATTTCAGTAATTTTATTTTAAAACACAATTTTATTAACATTTCTCTTCATTACATTATAAAAATATTTCTCTTATTCTTCAATCATTTTTCTTTGTATAAATTAGAAAAGTGATGCTTTACAATTTCATTTCATTATCTATAAAACACTGGCACTAAACAATGCACAGAAGTTAATTCGTCATCCATCATTTGAGAATACAAAGAGGAAGTAGACCATTGACCAGTGATTCCTATTATGTAGTCTAACAAATGTTTCCTGTCATTCATCTTGTCTATCATTAGCAGTTATGACCATCTTTAACCAGTTTTCTTAGACTAGATATATTTAAATAGCTTTTATATCAAATAATTAATTAAATTTATTAAGTCAAAATTAATGTAAAAAATCTGGTAGCTGTAATTGCTCAAATACTATTTTATTATTATCTTACTTTGTCAATAATAAAACAAGTTTTATTATTGACAAATTTTTTAGTGAAATTTTATTAAAATTTATTACATATTTAGCATAAAAATATATTACTATATTTTAGAATTTTAATTATTTGATAAATACCATAATTTGATCATTTCAATTCGTTTTTAATTATACTATATCTAAATATGTAAGATACAAAAGATCAAATTAAAGCCAACTATCACAGTAATATACTGATATAATTTTTATATATCATATATGATTATAAATTGATGTTTGACTTATAAATAAATATAATTCATTAATTTAGTAATAACCATTCAAAAAATATTTGCAAAAATTTGTTATTGCAAAAATAGATACTATTAATAGATTTAAGAATAGAAGATATATCATTATTATTTCCATTTTAGTATCAGGATTTGTAAATAGTTAAATGATATTATCTATCAATAAAGCAGAATTCGTGCAAGTTTGCATGACATCTGCTCTAAACATATTAAGATCAAAGCAATGGCCTGTGAAAGTCTCCATATGTTTTGTGGTTAAGTTATTGTATAGTACATACTTTATCATATCGTTATTGGAATATTATATAATTTCAAAGTTATTTGAATGATTCAACTATTGTATATTATTCTAAACATCAAAATTTTATGTGCATGCTGTTTTAAAATTTTTTTATTTATTTAGTTTTAAGTTTGACTTATTTAAGATAAAATTTATAATAATCATTTTAAAAATTTGCCAATTTCCTACATTGAATAATTAATGTTGATTATTGGGCTAAATTTTACATTAAACAAATAAAAAAGCATAAAAAAATTTTATAAAAATATTTATAATTCAGCTTTAACTTAGGGGATTACACAATCCAAATAATCCTAACCAGCCAAATTTCCTCTAGTGATTTATTTTTGAATTAACTGTCAAATTAATAACTAATTAATTTATGCTAGGGTGCCACCATCTATAGCATCAAGACAGTAACCTGAAGATCCTGATTTGACTCCAGGCCAAGGCAAATTTCTAATTTTGGGAAATTAGTAAAAATTATAGTTTAATTATTAAATAACAGATGGCGCCACATTAGCCTAAACTTAAATAATTAATTATTAATCCAATAGATGATGGCACCATAGCATAAATTAATTAATAATTGAAGAATGTGATCCCAAAACCTGTTCAGTCCATTTTTATCATTTTTTTATTTCATGAAATAATAAAAAAGATCAAAATGGACTGAACGCGTTTTGGGATGACACTCTTCAATTGCTGATTACAATTCTTCATGAAGCTTATGAATTGTTGGAACTTGTTTCATTTCAGCATATAATTTATTAATTATACTTCTTAATAACTTTGTCAAATTCAAGTCTTCAAAATGGAGTGAACATGTTTTGGGATCACACTCTTCAATTATTAATTTGGCAGTTAATTCAAAAATAAATCACTAGGGGGAATTTGGCTGGTAGGATTATTTATAATTAATAAAATCTTTTCCAAAATTTAATTTTTTAGAAATTAATAAATGATAAAATTTTAAAATTTATTTAATAAATCTTTAGGAAAAGATTTACAATCTTAATTTAATTAAACTTGAATGCACTATAATTGATTTATTGTAGAAAGTAAATGAAAAAGTTTTTATTATTAATTTAAAGTATAATTATAATATTCAACAAAAATAAAACAACAGATTATATTCTTATTTCAATAATATTTAATAATAATTGTATCTAAATATCAGAAAATTAATTTATCAAAATACACCTTATATACTTGTTTATAAGTTGATCCTCCAACTTTCAATTATTAAAACAACAACTTCTAATTATTAAATGTCAACAATATGACATTCAATGGAATAAACTGATAATTTCTTTTATAATTTTATAAAATTTCCAAATCTAGTTTACTGTTGGAGTAAATAAGACCACTTAGACAAAATGCCAGACTTATTGCATTGAAACACTATGATGCAATGCAAAGGAAAATCTGGATTGAGAGCAAAATGCAATTGTTTCATTTCTGTACAGACAATGTTATTGAAGTATTTGTTTGACAGAAAATATGAAATAGATATTAAAAGCTTCTGTCATTTCCAGATCTAAACAAAAATATTTAACAAAGTTTAAAAGATTAAAAAAAATCAGAATCAAAACACAATGGAGATTTTGCTGCAACTGTTGGGAGTGCAAAACCAAACAGACACAAGTGATTGTCAAAAGTACATATCTAATGCCCAAAAATCAGTTGAAAAAAATCATCTTATATTTTCTAAATGATCAGAATTATCTGAAAATATAAAAATTGTAGATCAGAAACATCAGAGATTGCTATATTTCCATTTAATATTAACTAATGATACATGCATTAATGGCAGCCATGTTTACACATTAAAAAGATTAAAAATCCTTGACTTTTAACAGAATTTTAATGAATTAAATAAAACACTATAAGTTCTATACTGCTTCGTTAGGTATTCAATTATTCAAACACTTAACTACAGCACTATTAAGCAGTCCAAAAAACCATTTATTAAGTAAAATTTTTACTTCCAGAGTAATGGAAGTAAAAATTTTATTTAATAAATGGTTTTTTGGACTGCTTAATAGCGCTGTAATTAAGTGTTTGAATAATTGATTTTAAATAATTTGGACTAAAAAATTCCATTAAAGTTAATAGTTTTTATGCTGAATTAAATTCGATTTGATTATTATTCCTTGAAGTTTTAAATGTTTAAAAACGATTGATCTACATGTTTTCTGATCTTATTTGCAAAATGCCCAGTATATTAATATTTATGAATTTATTTAAATATGAACATTCACATACAATTTAATACTACAATTGAGAAGAAATAAATAGGGCACATCAAATCTCTGCCATAGAACAATGCTAGTAGTGCAAAGAGGATGCAATGCAACCACTTTGCATATTTTTGATCATATTTGTCTAGTATCCAATATTTAAATACCTATAGAACTATTAATTTATGTACAGTCATATATATCCAAATATTTAAAAAAAACAAAAGAAAAGATGATCTTACAAATAAATATGAGCAGATTATGTGGCTGGTACAAAGGTGTAACAGGAATGCAGTGCAACTGAGCTATTGAATCTTATGATCTTGCAAAAAATTTTTCAATTTTTGACTATCCCATGTAAAAGCTGACCCCTTCTTTAAAAAGTTTTTTAGAAAAATTTCTTGGCTTATATACATTAATTCATTTATGAATAAATTTTTAATTGTCATTTTATTTAAAAATATATAAATTTTCAAATACAGCAATTCAGTAGTTTTCAAACTTTCTGCATCCCTCTTTTTATAAAAAATTGATACACCTCTCATTTTCATAAGAGTCTAATTTTATAAAAATCGTAATTTCTACTTACTATTTAATATTACAAATCAATATTTCATACGATTTTTTTAACAGCTCTGTAAGCAGGAGTATTATTATATCTTTATAAATTATACTCAAATTTTATATTACACACTTTTTATTCGGTTAATCTGAAGCACTTCCATGATATTTGTAGCTTTCTTTAGTAGTACAAACTTGAGTTAAAGATTTGTATTGCTGAAGAGGGCTATGAATATGCTGGAAGCACTTTGGATTAACTGAATAAAAAATGTGCAATATAAAATAAAGATTATTATAAAAAGCAAATTTTCATTGGGTTATTTAAAATTCATATTTAAAATTTTAAATTATTTGTCAAATTTAATTAAATTTTTATTCAAATATCAAAAATCTGTTATCTAATAGAAATTAAAAATTAATTATATTTATACTTTTCTTTGTAAGATTTTTAATTTAGTTTTAGTCAAAATATTTTCAGAAAGAATAAACAAATAAAGACAAAAAATTTAATGTTGAGTGAATTGCCACATTATTTTTAATTCTGCTGTTGGTTTTTTATTACATTTTAGATACAAGTTTTTAAAGGCACATTCATCATGACCACATGAAATATATTAAAGTATTATATGTAACATAAAATTATACCAACAGTTCATGCATTATGCATATCTTATGATGAATAGACAGAGTGAATAAAAATAGCATCCATTGACATTTCAAAATGATAATAGATATTATAAGAAGTATAGCAGTCATTTAGTACATGCACAAAGTACACTAAAAGAATATACATTAGCAGTGGCAAGCATTGCATGATATATACTGTCAATGATGAACAGATAGTATATACAAGTGCCTTTCAGTGAAAATGTGAAGCCCGGGACAACAATATTTTTGAGGCCCTTCAAAATTTAAAACTGTAGACAAGAAAATAAAAACAATGGTATTTATTCAATTATAACATTTATTTATTTCACAGAAGCTTTGCATGCTTTAACATTAGCAATGGTATAATATATAGCAGTAAGTATACAAGAAAAGTGAAAACATTGATAGAGAACTTCAAATTTTGACAAACACTGAAACTCGAAAAATATAAAATATACAAATATATTTTTTCTAGCATATTGAGTTATAAATTGAGACTCCTAAAATCATGAAGCCTGGAATATTCCTTAAGTTTTATGTTGAATTAATTTTTGTTGTTATTATTTAATTAATCATTTTCATTATTAAAATAATATAAAAACATAATCTCAAAAATGTAGTTATCTTATTTGATGATTTTAAATTTAGCTTATTTTTTTAAAATTATATTTAAAGTAGAATATTTAAAATAGATTAATTTTCTGTGTTTCAAATTTTAATAAAATATATTGTAAAAAAGTATATATACAGGTTGAAGAAAAACTTTGTCGTAAAATTTTGTGTACTGATAGGAGGCCTCAAAACAAGTTGAAAATGTCTGTTGAACATGTAGGTCTAAATGGAACCATTTTTGAGTTATAACCATTTAAAGCTAGCCAATCACCATTAAGTACAAAGAATCACAACGCATCACATTGTGTCGCCTCCCTTCTTGCTAACCTGGTAGTAAGTAGGAGAGTGACTCATCATGACGCTTTGTGTATTGGATGGTGATTGGCTAGCTTTAAAGGGTTATAACTTGCCATTTAGACTATATGTTCATTATCCGATCTAATTTAAATTTATTAAAA
This sequence comes from Olivierus martensii, assembly GCA_000484575.1. Lineage (NCBI taxonomy): Eukaryota > Metazoa > Arthropoda > Arachnida > Scorpiones > Buthidae > Olivierus > Olivierus martensii. Next base: position 33,936 of record AYEL01065094.1, on the reverse strand, counting down.
TAAATTTTTCTAAAATGAAAATTTAATTTTCTAACAAAGATTTATTATTTTTACTTTAAAATATTTAAAAACAAACTAAAATACATTATTATTATCTTGAATATTGTCAGAATTTTATCTGAAATGAATGATATATATGTTGCTCAATAATAATAATATTGATTATTTGTCTGATTCAATTTTCATTCTGCAGATAATTTAATTTAAAGAGAAAAAGGTCTTTAAAAATACCAAAAAAAAGATATAAAAACTTATATAAGAAGTAAAATAATATAATAAATTTTAAGATAAGTTAAAGTAATACTTATATTTCTCCTAGTAGATGCTTCTTTCATATCATATCCATCGTAAAAGTAATGTCTTTTTTTATACTGTACTTGTTCAAACATATCTCAGCTTGTCTAAAAGTACATTTTTAAAGCTTTCACAACGTTGAGTGTTATTGATTCAAATGGAGAATATATACTTGATTAAATTAGCAAGTGATTTATATCCTTTCAAAATTTAATGCTAAAAACGACATTACTTTTGAAATGACCTGATAATTGTACAGGTAAAATTTCATCAAGCAAATTTTATTAGTAGAAAAAATAATAAAGGAAATTTTATTGTTTATTTCTGTAAAAATATTTTACCTACACTGAATTATAACTTATGAATAGGACAAAATAAAATGTTGCTCTTTAGTTTAACAACTACAGAACATAAGATTTCACAATTAAAAGTGACGACGTAAAGTTTTCTTAGATCTTCCTAAGAAATTCCTTACAACCAGCTAAAAGATTGTCTAAATTATATTAGAAAGTTAAAATTGTCAGCTGATTTGGATGTTTTAATTTTGAAGCGAATGATCAAGGAAACTTATTGATATGTTGTGGAAATGCAAACTTTCCTTTACCAAATGTAGTTTCAAACAACTTTTCTAGGTGTCATTTTAGCCCAAATTTAAATTGTTTTTAATTTTACAATTTAATTCTAAACTATTTCTCTAGATTGCATTTATCTGATTCGGATCATTCTTTGATTATGGATTCTATGAGATAGTTTGTTACCTATGTCCAGTTCTTCTAACGACGTTTAACGAAAACTAGCGATTAATTAAATTACTGCTTAATTAAGATAAAGATGTGTTTTATTGACATCAGTTAAGCATAAACAACAGTTTAAATCAGCGATTAAACCAAACTCACAAAAATGGCAGCTTAGTAGCTAAACCGTCCGATAACAGCGATAAAATGGTTGATGATGATGATAATTTTAATAGTGATGATGAAATAGGTTATTGTTTTTATATTTGGAACTGACATCAGTTAAGCATAAACAACAGTTTAAATCAGCGATTAAACCAAACTCACAAAAATGACAGCCTAGTAGCTAAACCGTCCGATAACAGCGATAAAATGGTTGATAATGATGATAATTTTAATAGTGGTGATGAAATAGATTATTGTTTTTATATTTGGAACTAAAAAAAACACCAAGACTACTTAGGATATTTTATATTTAACAATAACTCGCTTCACATTTTCATAAGTAGACTTAAATAATAGGCAAACATTTTTCTCACACCTGACAGTTGATCTGTTAAGCGATTCTAAGCATCAGACATTTTCTTAAAGTTGCACAATTATTTATTTTATTTTCAATAATATTCTAATATGCTCAACCAAATCTATTATAATTAATTTTTCCGCTTCACATAAATTCTCTCCTGAAACCTTCGGCATTCTAGTATCAGCCGCCATTACTAATGCACGCTATGCAACATGGGATAAAATGAAATTGGCCAATAGTATTCCTCGTAACAAACGAATCTCGAGATTTGTTAACTAGAATTTCGTTGATGAAACGATTTGCTTTTATACCCCACGTTATAATCAACCGTAGATTTAAGGTACTCGAATTTAACCATTATTAGTGAAACTAGCCTCTAAAGAAGTGATTAATAACGTGCTGCTATATTATTAGAAAGACTTTTCCAGTGAAACTGTTTTCATCTGAAAATGAGATTATAACTATACAAAAACATCTTACATAATGGCAAAAAATAACCATATACTACGAAATTTAGAAGTTTCCTATAATTCTGTAAGTAGCTCTACGTCTGACGCTCTAAGGCAGGGTTGGGCAACCTTTTTCTATGTATGGTTATATTTAAAATTTTCGAACTGATTGCAACCCGCACATAAGAGAAAAAAGAGAAACAAGAATCAAAATGCGGTAAATCACAATTATTTCTTCATAAATGTTTATAAATTAACATAGGTATACTTAATGTGACTTCTGGAATTGATATGAACGTAATATATCTGAAGTACTTGGTTGAATGTTAGTTATTGCTAGTTTTAAATTATTTTTGGGATGTGAGTCTGATAGTCAATTTCTTTTTTTACTTTTTACTAAACTCATTGCGGGAAAAACTGCTCACATATAAAAGTTGTAGAAAATAATGATAAAATTTTTGCTAGATAGTTCCTTAAGTTGGGAAATTGATTTTCTTTGATATAAGTTTTTTATAAAAATATAGCTAATGTTTCATTCAAAATTATCTTTCAAATCTAAATTACTTTAAAAATCTATTATCTCCAATTGAACTTCATTTGGTACATTCTATATTTATTGAAAAAGGTGCTGAAAATCCGTATTTTGTATTCTCGGTTAAGGGAATTTTTTTATTTTATTTATTTATTTTGTAATATATTGTGCGGCGTGGGACGCATGCTGCCGAGGGACCGCAGGTTGCCCACCTCTGCTCTAAGATAATCTTAATCAAACATTTATCCAGTTTTAAATTAATCATATAACTTATTTTCTTGGTACTTATTTTTTATTACACTATATATCAAGCATCGATATATATAATGGATAGACTGCTCAATACATCACCAGTTATGATCTGCTTCAAAAAGGGATCATTTTCTTCATGTTTGAGCAGCAAATTGCAGAAATCAATGCAATAGAACAAATCTCTTTCTTTGAGAACATATGGAACTCAGATATTGAGCGTTGAAATGAAACCAAATCATTTCAACTGATCGTGAACAGTTCAGTTCAAAAAATTCAATCTTGTAGCAATTTCTCATGTTGTTAGTCAGTGGTTTACTTCAATCAATACCTTTATTATGTCATCATCAGCTTCAGCTAACTTTCATGGTGCGATCATGGCAATATCGAAATTGCCATGATCAGTTCAAAAAATTCAATCTTGTAGCAATTTCTCATGTTGTTAGTCAGTGGTTTACTTCAACCAATACCTTTATTATGTCATCATCAGCTTCAGCTAACTTTCATGGTGCATCTTTAATATCGAAATTGCCATGATCATGGTGCATCTTTAATATTGAAATAAATAAATAAAGAACATGGTGCATCTTTAATATTGAAATTGTCAGAATGAAATTTTACAAACCAGTTTTGGCATTGGTGTTCATCTTCTCCATACACTTCACATACTTTTTTCTTGCTTGGACAGCATTCTTACCTTTTTGGTAATAAAAAAGCAAAACATGCCAAAAATCTCCATTTTATTTTCCATTTTGATTTGACACCAAAAAAAAAAACAACTGTACAGAAACAAAAAAAATTTTTTATAAATAAACCTTGAAATGTCAGCTGTCAAAATATATAATGACAATAGGGTTTAGAATGAAGTTGACTGGTTAAAAATATAACTAACAACACTTTGGAAAAAATGAAATTGCTTTCTGAATAACCCTAATATATGTCTTCCCCTAATGATTGGGACAAAAACCATGAATTTCTTATATCAAAATAATGAAGTTCTTATAAACATAGATCCAACAACTTCTCATTTAAGAGAAATATTCATGGTTTTATAAATAATGATTTTTCAAAGTTCCCTCAAGGAAGTGTATTTAATTACTAAAGCAAATTTGATAACAAGAATGACATTGTCAATAAAAACACAATAGCACTAAGGCAGGATCAAAAATTATAAATAAACTAAGGTATACGTATAGTAGTAACGCTTTAGATTTTATTTAAATCCTCTTCAGCTACACAATTAGAATAACTGAAGAGGATTTAATGTAGCTGAAGAGGATTTAAATAAAATCGAAAGTGCTACTACTATAAAACCTTAGTTTATGTGTAATTTTTGATCCTGCCTTAGTGCTATTGTGTTTTTATTGATTATCTTTTATCTAGGCAGAGTATTAGTTTACATTTTTGTGTATAATGACATTGTTGTTTTAAAATAAAAAACTTTAAATGTTAAATGGCAATGCCAATTTTGTTTTTAAATTTACTTTATTTATTAAATTATTAATTAAATACTTTTTCCTTTATGATCTTTAAAAAGCACTACTACAAAAATCTGCATATTTTTCTTAAGTGCAAGATTTTTGGGCTTATATTTATAAGAACTTTTTCAGTATTTGATTATAAGAAACTTATAAGTTTGATTTTACCCCAACCATTAGGGAACACACTGAATATGATCCTTACATTGTATATTGGAAAGTTTTATCAATATATATGAGCTATTGATTTATGCTATTTTTATGTGATATAACTTTTAATAAAATCATATCTATTGATTACTTTGCTGAGATCCCTAAGATTTTGATGATAAATTTTAATCTGACAAATTAATTAAAAAAATAGCTTATAAATTTAAATTTATATCTAAAAAATTTATGCATTCAAATTCAAGAAAAGAAATGGCTTTTTTGGTAAGTCCTATTAAATAAAAATATTTCTTTACTATATTAGTAAGATTAGAAATGCTTTTATTTGTCCCTACATAAAATTAGCATGGTGACTATGTTAAACAGTTAAATACACATGTCCTATTATATTTGTGCTGGCACTAAGCTTAAGCAAGTTTTCACATTGCTTATAATTATTATATACTTCAACTTATCAAAATGAATAAAAGTGGTAAACAGCAATTCATAGCCCACAATGCAGTATTCAGCACTCTTCAGTATAGCTCTCTTCATTGTTATAAACATTTTTAAAAATTATGTATTTTAGATATTTTTAATATTATAGTAAATTTGTGATTAATTGGGATTTTAGGAAAATTTATTTCTTTGAATAACTGATTCAAATGAACCTAATTATCATGCCTTATCTCCAGATAATCTGCAAAATACTCAAAAGAAATTGAAATTATGGACAATATGCATTTAATATTGAAAAATAAATTTTACATACAAACACATATTCTGTTATTTATTGAAAAAGGAAAAAAATATTTACAGCAAGAAATTTTTACAATATTTGTAATTTTAATTTAATTTTAAATTTTATTGCTAATTACCTAGGACATAATAAAATATGAATTTAGGGCATTTAAAAATATTTCAGATATCAAATTTGAGATAAAATATTGATAATGAAATGTTACTGCAGATAATAGATTAATCTGGATAATTAGGAGACTGCTATATATAATAATTCATAAAAACAGTAATACAATAAAACAACCTCTTTAATTTGAATAATAAATTAAATAATAATAATTTATTTTCCTTCTTTATAGAATATATCTAATTTTATTCTCCTATAAAACAGCCTTATTGTTGTAAAGTGTAAACAATTTAAATTTTAAATGCAGTATTCAATATTGTTTATTTCTTGTGCAGGTTTCAAGAAAAATTGTTTGACAACACTGACCTAAGTTAATAGATGAGTGCAGCACTTAAAGTAATATCTAATCATTTGAATTGATTATTCAAATCACATTTAAAAATTTAATTTTTAATTTCTTTTTCTTTCTTCAAATTTACACATCTATATAAATTATTATTATTTATTTTATGCTTTATTAGTGCATAAACTATTAGCATGGGGGTTTTTTCATAAAATACAAACTATCATATTACATTCATGAAGTCATTCAAAATAATATAATACAATATAAATATTTTTACATAATTCAGATTAAAACATACCTGAATAAATAGCTACATAAATTTAATAATGATTTGGGTGATAAAGAATCATCATTTAGTATGTCACTAGGATTCTTATCCTTAAATAACTACAATCTTAAATTATTACTATATTGACGTTCATTCAAGATATGAATTTTTAAATTATCCAAATATGAGCCACATCTTGTACAAAAATTATTTTTCAAATTTATATAACATTGATTTATTAATAACCTAACATGATTTAATCTATTTTGAGCAAAAGTAGTTTTCAATCTCCATGGGAGATTAAAACAAAAATAATTACATATAATAATAATGTGTTTATTTTTGTATATCACATACAAAGGCAACATTGCATTACAAAGAAAGAATATATTGTAGTGGCATGTTTATGAAATATGTACAAATAGATATGTGATCTTGTCTTGCATTGTTATCACAGCATGAGCATATAAAGTGTAACCTTGTTACTGTCTGTCCAGCTTAGCCGTACACATACTTGCGAGATGCACGACAATAGATAAATGATTTGCATCATGCTAGTATTATCAAATATTAGTGTACGTAGTGTTGACGTACTTTCGAAAAATCCGGAAAATATATCAAAATTTGCTAAATTCCTTTTCTTCTACTATCTCAATTAAACGAAAAGTTGTCCCAATTAAGCATTTAAATTACATATTAGTTTATTAGTTTGGTTTCTATTCTTTGAAATTTGGCCCAAAAAAGCAGCTGCCCCAATTAACTGGTGGCCCAATTAAGTGGAATTGACTGTATATAACTTCTGGAATTAAAGGAAGTTCTTTGTGTAAAGAAATAAAAAAATATCTTTATTTAAAAATTAAAATATCAATAACAAAAATAAACAATAGTATTTATTTTTATTTCTATAAATTGTAATAGAAATATTTAATTATTATTAAAATTTATATTTATAACTAATCATTACAAATATTACTTAACTGTTGTAATGCAGTTATTTTGTCAGCATATTTTTTGTAAAATGGATTTTGTTTAATTGCATTAAATTCCTCTGATTGTTGACAGAAATTTTTCCTTATCTGTTGTGCTATTGAATTTCTACAAAATAACCTGTAATACTTTTAAATATATGAAAATTATTATACATCTGATAAAATAAAGTTAAAAATTAAATAACTTTTTAAATTATTATAATTTTACATTATAAAATAATAAAACCTCATTAATTCAGACTATAATTTGACCAACTATATTTATTCAATGAACACTGTGCACTATATTGTACGACTTGAAACATTGTTTTCAAATGCAAGATAACTGAAGTTGAATGGAAGTTTATTGTAATGTCAAATGCTAAGTGATTAGTTTTGATGTTGGAAATAGTATATTTAAATAATAATATATTTAAATAAAAAGTAAATTGAAACCGAAATCATTCCCACCCATCATTAGGTATAATGATGGGTGGCTGCCATGATACAGCCACCCATCATTATACCTAAATGGCATTAAACCAATGTAATTTCAATACTTATTTCGAAGTAATAATATATTTAAATAAAAAGTAAATTGAAACCGAAATCATTCCCACCCATCATTATACCGACTGCGACTCTTCCTTTCACATTTGGACTCATCCACCTTAGCTAGGCGTGGCTTTCCCAGATGGACAATATCTCAAACCTCTTTATCTCAAAACCCTTGATATGTGAAGACTTGAAACATATATATAAAATTCAGAAGTTTATTGGATTAAATTAATCCTAAAATTTATTCAAAGATTTATATCTAAAGAAATAAACTATTTTCCTAGGATTTATTTATTGAAATTAATTGATGATCAATATAGGAATCCTTCTATGAATTCAAATAGATTTTTGAAAGTTGTTCTTTATTTAAAAAAAAAAAAGTATACATTTTAGGTGTTCTAATACTAATTATTATCTAATGAAGACATTAAAAAATATTTGGATGAACTGATTATAAATTTAAAATCTGAGGACAAAAGTATGCATTGTCTGAAAATTATGTTTAAAGATACTGATTAACTATATGTAATTATTTGGTAGAATAAATTAATTATAATAAGTGGAGTTGTAAAAATGCCTGCAATGATACAGAGTGGCTGCCATGATACAGCGCCAGCGTTGCCAGTTCTGTCCAGTTTCCATTATGCCTCAGAATAATGTACAATAGAACCTCGATATCTCGAATCTCACGGGAACAAAAAAAATTCGATATAAAGAGTTTTTGAGATATTAAGGTTCAATTTTAAATAAAGATTTTTGTGTCAATAATGCACACCATAGTTTTTAATATTATATAAGACACTCTTTTTTCCATGAATATTAGTATCTAAATACTCCTGCATCTTATAAACCAAAGATTGAAAATATCACTGAATAAATCACCATCATACTGACAAAAACCTATCAACAATTAGAAGTGAAACTTAGAAAACGAAACTACTGTACGGCATGTTCAGTATTTCGAGCATGCACAAAAAAGTTCCTTTTCCGATTATCTGTAGCACATTTATGTTCTTTTGTTAAATCCTTTGTTTAGACTGTGAAAAAAACTGAAAATTTGTAAGTATTTTTAATTTCACTGGAACAAAAATTATAAACTAATTTGAGATAGCAAGAATTTTGAAGAAAATACTTCGAAATAAGTCTACTTATTTATTTACCTATGTATTACATATTTTATTTTAGAATTTATTATTAGTTCGTTAAATTGGGGCAGCCGCTTAATTGGGCCAAAATGGATTAGTCCCAACATGTCCCAATTAAGAGGAATTGACTATATTCAGTTTTGAAATTTTTATACATTACTTATTTCAAAATAAGTTATAAATTTCTGAATATCAGTTCAGTAATTTATAATTTAATTTGCAGTAAGGGAGGAGGCAAAGTTCATATTTAACTTTCTAAAAATTATCAAGAAAGTTTAAAATAATTTGAAGAGTAAAATATTTATTACACAGTTCAATCTCATAGACCTCATATTTCACAAAGTAAATCTATTCATCATTGGCCAGATTGTTTGTGTAGAAATACTTTGGCTTTCCACTATAGAGGATCTGAGTTCATTTCTTGGGTCTCATCCCTGGAAATTTTTTTTCATATTATCTGTGCCTTACCTGTCAATCCCTGTCTTCTACAATCTGGTTGACACCTCTACAAAAATTGGCAGCTTGTAGTAGGGTTATACTCTTGAATGATAATCACTTTTGATTGAATAGTGACAAAATCTGTTCACTAAAAAAAATGTATTACCATTATAAAGTTTCATGTTTATATTAAATACTAAATAAGAATAAAGAGAGTTCACTTTTCATATTGCAATGATGCAATTGGTAGGATTATACCATAACTGATTTAGTCTTGATTCATTATACAGTTGTTTCTTTAATATAGTTTCATTATAAATTCAAAATTTTTCTTTATTTAAGATTATTATTAAACTCAAAATTAATCTTTTTACAAAATTTCATGGAATAATGATACAATATTTAAGTTTCTCTTACAATAAATTAACATATTTTAATGAAATAATATCTAACAACAGATTTAATAGATATAATAGATGAAGATTCAACAGAGAATAGTAATAATAAACTTGATAGAGTATAATAATAATCGTTGGTAATTGGCAGTCCATAAATTTTGGGCATTTCCAACTTCCTATTGCTCTATGCTTCATCTTATGAATGCAGTGTTTGAACCAAATTCTCTCATAAGTAAAAACTTTCAAAAGTTGTTTCTTGTTTACAGTTCTGTCCAATTATGCCAAAATCAGCATACATTTTCATTGGAGATTTCAAAGTTGACTTCTTGTGCCTCTACTTCTTTAAATATAATAAATTAAATAATCTATTATGTTTAATTTATATATATTAATTAACTTAATTAATATCTTACTCATTTTACTTCCAAAATACTAAGGTAATTGTTAAATAAATTTAATGATAGATAATTTATTGTTATATTTACAAAAATTTAGTGTAGAGAATAGACTTAACTTATAGACATATTGATTGATATTGAGAAATTATAGGCAATTATTTGCTGATATAAATATGATATGTCTTATATGTTGGTAATTATAAGTCTAAATTTGCCTTTACTATAACAAGTAATATACCTTTCTACTTTGAAAAGAAAACAGCTAAAACAAATTGTCTTAGATCATACAAATACAATATTAATCTATATTTAAAATATCTGCTTCTCAATCATTTTATTAAATAAATGAAATGATTAAGAAATAGAATATAAATGAAATCATATTTTCTACTTTGTTATATGAATAGAATAAATAATTCTATTATAAGTAGTAGTAAATAAGGAATTAGTAAGGAGTAGTCTATAAGGAGTAGAAAATATAGTCTATCATTAAGCACAAAACAGCAGTATTTTAAAAAATAAACGCTTTAATAGGTGAAATTCTTTCGGATAGATCCAACTTCAGTGCCTTACAAAACCATAGAATATATTGTGTATGTTTACATAGATTCTATAGTACCACTTGCTATTGTATAAAACTTGAAGTATAAAAGCACTACTTGCAAGGTAATAACAGTTTTATTAGCATATAACGTTTTCGGACATATTCTGTCCCTCTTCAGTATGCCCATTTACAGCTAACACTAGTTAAATAACATACTAACTCAACGTTATCATAAAATGGTATTCCATTTTATGATAACGTTGAGTTAGTATGTTATTTAACTAGTGTTAGCTGTAAATGGTCATACTGAAGAGGGACAGAATATGTCCGTAAACGTTATATGCTAATAAAACTGTTATTACCTTGCAAGTAGTGCTTTTATACTTCAAGTTTTATATTGTGTATGATTTTGTAAGGTGCTGAAGTTGGATTTATCCAAAAGTACTTTGTCTATTAAAAATATTTATTTTTTAAAATACTGATGTTTTGTGCTTCGATGATAGACTATTGATTTCATTTATTTTTTTTAAAGAATAAAGAAATTTTTCTTTTTGCTAAGCACTTGAAATATTAAATCACCATATAATTTTCAAAGAATAATAAAAATGAGATCATAAATAATAATTATTTTATTGTAAACAGATTTAAGTAGATTATCAAAATTATTAAATTATTTATGGTTTTAATATTATTTCAGTCTGACTATTATATTAAAAATCATTTAGCTGACCTTCTCAAACTCTAAGTAAAATTCAGTTTATTTACCTAGAAGTTTGTTTATTTAATACTTACTTAATTTACAAACTATAATATAGTATATAACTTGTCACTTTTATTATAATGCATATCTATTGAATCTACCATATTTGTCAGCTTTTTTGCACTTTTTTCTTATAAATACCTTGAAAAAAAAAAGGTCCATGTTTTACACATTGAAAGTGACAATATAGCAATTGCACAAAATCAAGAAGCAGCAAGTGACAAAATGTAATTAACTGATAGTTTACATCATTATAATAGATATTACAATGGATAACCAATATAATATAGTATTGAATGTAATTATTTAACAGGATGTAATTCTGTCAAATGATGATATCTATACAATTTTTGTCATAAAAACTATTTTTTATTTCAATACAGTACAAAACAATGTCATATATGTGAAAACAATTATTATTGAAAATTCTCAAAATTGCTTAATCTTTATATCTATTAAATTATAGATACAAGATGAAAATCATTAGAAAGAAACCAGTTTCTTAAAAGTTATGAGAACAAAAAGAAATACATTTGAGAGTAGAAAAGTTGTAATATTTTTCATAAACAAGACAAGTACTAATGACAGTATTTAAGATTTGTTAGCAACATAATTTTACAATTTTTGGCTTATAACAGCAAAAAATTGTTCATTAAGTGAAATGACAAAAATTAATCGAACTTTTGTAAGTAAAAACTTTTAAAACAGTTACCCATATAATGTGGGATATATGTATTTGTAATTGTTTTACTTTAACTATATCATCTGTACCTCCAGAAACATATGTAATATAACTGCTGATGATAAATATTCTGTTTCTGTTGCTTTTTTTAATTATTTGATAGAAAATAGTTTAAACAATCTCATGAACATTAAATTTCTCTCCTTATAAGAATAAATGTTTTAAAATGATGATTTTGAATAGAACACATTTAATATTAATGATAAATGTTATTTGTTTCTGTCTTCTGATGCCGTTTATAAATTATTTAAATTACTCTACTGCTGCTTTCAGTAATATTAAATTTCTTTATAAATTCTTTAACATGATTCATGTAATAACTGATGATGACTATATAAATAACTAATAATGTTTCAGAATGAATATCTACAAACAGCACAAATGAGCAGACCTAATAACTTAAAAACTTTATTAATAAGAAACGTTTTCAGCTCTTATTAATAAAGTTTTTAAGTTATTAGGTCTGCTTATTTGTGCTGTTTGTAGATATTTATATTATAAGTAAGCCATATAGAGCAGTAGACGTAATTTATAGAATAAATTAAATTTGTATATATCATTTAGAAGTGATTTTTAAACTTATTTTACTGAATAAGTTTGTAATGAAAAATATTCTTTTGAAACATTTTTGGCTATAGTTTTAAAGTAATATTTTATTTAGATTAAGATGAGATATTACTTTAAATCATAGTAGTAATAAATTTACCAATCTGATAACCAAGAAAAATAAAAAATTTATTATAGATAAAAGATAATATTTTTAGCTAAAGTCATAAAAAAACACTTTTAGTTCTTTAAGTGTGTGTGTGTGTGTGTGTGTGTATATATATATATATATATAAATTTCTTTAAGTGTGTATATATATATAAATTTGTTTATACTATATTTTTATTTATCTACATAACCATTATTTATTGAAAATTATGGAATCCTGATGTTTCCAAGATTCCATTAAACTGTCAAAATCTCTCAAATTATTTGAGAGATTATGACAGTTTAATGGAATCTTAGAAACTTTCATATAAGAATTTATGATGATTGTCTATCATTCAATCTTTTTACTAAACATGCATTTCTCTTTGTATATCATAAAATTATATCAATAATTTTAGTATTATTGTTATTAGTTTAATATCAATTATCAATAATAAAGTTATTGGTAATAATAATATACTACTGTGGTATAAAATTACTGTATTTATTGTATTGTGCTTGATTTTTAAAATATTTTTATGCAAAATTTTTATGTAAGGTTGAGTTTATAGAAGTCTATGAATTTCTTTCTTTTAATTATTCCAGCTTTATTGATGCAAAGTATTTATCCTAAATAAATCATGTCCATGCTTTAGAGTGATAATCTTGACTGGTGACATTGAATTCCAACAATTTAATATACAGTAGGACTCTTGTATCCATAAGGAGGATAAGTTCCAAGCTTCTTTGCAGATATCTGAAACCTTGGATAGTAGCATACACTATATACTGTACTTGCTGTATATGCATATGATAAAGTTTAATTTATAAAGTAGGCACAGTAAGACAATGCCAACAATATAATTTCTTATTATAATTGTTCTATTTTATTATTAAAGTTATGTTAATGTGGTCTCTCTCTCTCTCTAAAAGATTGTTCTCTACACATTCTTTGTTCTTTATATGATGTAATGATGACACAATGTCTACATTAGGGGTGGGCAATCTCTGGTCCATGGGCCACAGTGGGCAACCTCCGGCCCGCGGGCCACGTTATTTTATTATATCTAATATCAACCCATGTATACTTACATATCTGTACCTTCTCTTTTTTAAATAAATACTAGTATTATCAATTGTTTTTGTTTTAGCCCATGGTCCACCATAAATTTTTCTATACGGCCCCTACAAAAGAAAAGGTTGCCCACTCCTGGTCTACATGATATGATGAAATGAACTTAAATAATGAATGTTTACTGGATTTATAAATTTTTAATTTAATTTTTGGGACACAGTCAACTCCGGTTAAGTGATACTGCAGATATAAGGATTTCATTATATATTTGTCAGCTTTAAATATGTTTAACTATGATGCAAATCTTTTATTTTTCATATCTTTTGAGATGACAGCTTATGAAAACTTTGAATATTTTTTAATAAAATATTAAGACAATGAAGAATAAATGTGTGGAGACTTCAAAGTTTCATGTATATTAGAACAATCAGATTATACAAACAAGCATTCTGAAAAAAAAAAAAAACTCACTTACTTTCCAAATGTAGTTCAAATAAATAGTTTATTCACTATTTTAAAATTATTAAACATATGGAATTAAAATATGTCTTTAAAATTATCTTTAATTATATAATTTCTATATGAGTAACAAAAATTTTAATAAATAATTCAATAATTATATGGGAGAAATTTGGTTGAAGTTTGAACTATATAAAATTTTTTAGGGAATTATAAAGATCCTAATTTTAAATGGATAATAGAGAATATGTTTAAGAAACTTGAAAAATTAGCTTGTAATGTGAGATTAGAGTTTTCTGCATTCTCATTTTGATAATTTTTATAAAAATCTTGTTACTTATGAACAAGGAATAGGATAAATAATTTCATTAACAAAGAAAGTATGAAAGATACTAGAATATTAATATGATAACAGATTACTGCTACTGATAGGAAAAATATTCTGCTATTGATAGAAAAGATATTCTGCTACTGATATAATTCATCAGGAAAAAGATCACTAAATGTTCATTTGGAAAAAAGGACAAGATTTTAAAGAAGTATAGTGATTTATAGTGACTTCTTTTGATAACATTTTATGGGTTTTGTTTAATTTTACTATAATCTGTATATTGTCATCTGGAAAAAATGTTACATGTAATGTCATTGCATTACATAATGATCACCCATTTATTGACATTCCAATCATAACAGAGATGAAAATATCATTTAATTCTTCTATTAACTGATAATAATTATTTAAAACGACGTAAAAAGCTCTTTAGGCAAGGCAAAAAACTTTTTAATCAACTATAATGTTTTCGGGCTAGATCATAGCCTATCCTCAGTACAAACGTTATCTAAATTAACTGATTTTACAATTCTTGAAAATTGTAAAATCAGGCAGAATTGTAAAATCAGTTAATTTAGGTAACGTTTGTACTGAGGATGGGCTATGATTTAGCCCGAAAACGTTATAGTTGATTAAAAAGTTTTTTGCCTTGCCTAAAGAGCTTTTTACGTTGTTTTAAATTACACACAGCAAGAGCTAGTCGTACATTAGTCTACGTTCCCGTTGATAATAATTAGTTGCAATTAATAGAAACTTCTTCTTTTTCAATGTTTTATAATCCAAAGTTCACAAAAAAGCACTTAAAGCAGTATAAAGGTATAAAGTTTATTATACAAAAACGTTTTCGATACGATAAGTATCATCGTCAGTTGTATAATAAAGTTTATACCTTTATACTGCTTTAAGTGCTTTTTTTGTGAACTTTGGACTTTGAGACAAAAGGTTAAGCAGTTTGTTATAGCTTCGATTACTGTTTTATAATGCAGTAAAAAATTTTGAAAATTAATAACTAATTGTATTTTTTCAAATTATTATATCATCCCTTCATTTATTTTTTATTTTGAGATAATAAAATATTTCATGTTATTTTTTTCTTCAGTATATAATATTACAAATATATAATACATATAGATCAGCAGTCTTACACCTGTGGTCCAAGAGGCCTTATTTTGCAGCCCATATCACATTTATTATAATTGTAAGATCATAAATAATAGAAAATATTTGGAGGAAAAAAATCACAACTGTTTTCATGAAATATTTGAAAATTACTAAATCTATGTATATATATATATATAAAATTCAATGTTTGTTCTGAAAAGGCTATTGCACTGTTTGACTCCTTGGGACCAAACTTTGCCTAGAGACTTCCTGCTGCTTCACAGGCAACATAGGATACCTTGGGTCAAGATCACCTTAGAACAGGGGTCGCCAAACTTTTTATCTGAACGACCCCTTTGATAAACCATAAAAATCCGGAGACCCCCCAGTGAAAGTTTTGATATTAAATAAGTTTTAAGTCTATTTAATAAAAGATTTCTGAATAGTAATAATTAAATAAGTGTATAAATAAATTGTATTTTAAAAAATATTTACAATTAATCAAACAACAAGACATTTTTATATTGAACTAAAATTTATTTTTAATGTGAAGGATGGGCTTGGTGTTTTCTTACTAGACTATCTTTAACTCTCATCGACCCTCTGAGAGTTTGTACCGACCACTTTGGCAACCACTGCCCTAGAAGATGACAATGAAAATACCTAGCAGGATTCAAGATTACCTACCGCGAGTTTTTGTGTCTATTAGTAGTGCGATGTACTGAGGCCAAATCATCACGCCACATATAGCTATCCAATCCATCACCACGTAATTGTACCTGGATGGTTTATATAAGTACAGTGGCACAAAAACTTGTGGCAAGCAATCTCAAATCCTGCAAATAACTTCATTCAAATCTTTCATTGTCGCAACTAAATTCAGGATGATGCCACAATCACTCTGATATGACATTATAATAATACAGCAATAGAGTGATGTCACTGTGACATCATTATTGCTTCTACATGACATCATTGTGATCAGCCAGCTGATTTCAAATACCATATTAAATGAATTATATAGCAAAATCTTTTTGTTTGAATTTTGGAAATCATCATAAGATCCCATGATGCCATCATGCCATAACAAATAGATGATGTAACATCACAATTCTGTCACATAATATTGGTAAATGATCTTGCGGTTTTATACTTTCAGTATTTGTTCTTTCTGAATTTATTAAATTTCTATTAGTTGTAATTCAATTAGTCCTCTGATGATATAAAATTTCAGTAAACATAAGGTTTGAAATAACAAATGACATCAATGCAAAAAATAATTTCCAATTAAAAAAATTATTCCTGGGAACAATACAATGAATGTCAGTAAAATGATCAGTTTTTTGGTAGGTATAATACACAATATCACAACATAATGAATTTCAATGTTCCTCCAAGTAAATCTTTTTTAAATCAAAGAGCAGAAAGACATATGGCTTCATATGTTTGTGAACCTTCTGGAAATTATGAAGATTGTATTAAGGAATAACTGAATTATAAACTATAGAAGAAATTAAATAATAATCAAAACCAAATTTTTCTTAATAAACTGTAGGCCTATTGTGTTTTCAAACTATGCCTGGGCAATGCCAGAAACACTTTGTTAGTGTTTTAATATATTGTATTGAAATGAAATTAATACTTTATTAATTAATTTCTTTTAAAACTTCTGCATGTGAAAATTTATAAAATCTATTCAATTATTTTCCTATTTTTTAATGATTTGAAAATATATGCTGAATTAGTGTAGTTTTATCATCACTTTTATTCTATCAAATATTATTTTTTAATTTATATTTTCAAAAGAATCTTCTATCAAAAATATTTTTATAAGAGAAAAAAGAAAAAAATTCCTTACCTCTGAAAATAATTTAAGTAAATTTGGTTAATAATAATTCTTCATATTTAATTAATCACAAAATATTTAAATGTTAGATAAACAGCAAAGTTATTTTCCTATAAAATAAAATTCAGAAATCAAAAATATTTTTCAGTTTACAATACAAAATTATTTTTTAATAGAAGTATGCATTGTAGAATTACATATTCAAGAAATATTTCAAGATTTCTTGAATATGATTCTATAAATTCAGAGATGATAATATGTTTGATTAGTTATTTGAAATCATTTTGGAGATTGCATGTGCACTACAATATTTCTTCTTGCAGTAGAGATAATTTAAACAAGAGATGAAATGCTTTCAACATTTCTGGAATCAAAAATATTGTTAATTCTTGTAAATAATTATTCTCTCAATCTGTATATATTTGTAGCTATTTGATATACCATTCAGTGATAAATAGCCAGTTCATGTAATTAATAGTTTCTTGATTATATTTGTATTATTTAGAAAATTTTTAGATAAAGTTCTAAACATAAGCACATCAAAGCAGTGAAAATAACTCAGTGCTTATGTTTGGAACTTTATTACATAAAATAAAGCAGTTTAGTAAGTTTGTCTTTATTTTTAGATAATTCAGGTAAATCGGTAATGACTTTGTTCAGTTGTTTTTTAACTTTAGATTCTATTTTATCTTTGCCATGATATCTTATTATCCATATAGCCATTACAATCATGAATAACATCCCAGTCTTGGTCAACAAAATAACTTTTATGGCTGCAGAATCTTGAAAGTTGGTGATGGTTAGGCTTTTGCAAAGTGATTAATTTTGATAAACTAACAATACTTTACAGCTAATGACTCTGCAGTAATTCTAGAGTCCACCTGGCCAAGACTTGTACCAGAAAACTAATTTCTGAAACAATAATTATTCTAACACTAAAACAAAAAACAGTTCAAACTTCATGGTTGTTAAAGAAAATCACAAACATATATTATAATCAAAAAGACAAAAATACATTAATATACTGAACTATAAATAGAATAAATACCAAACAAATATAAATTTAAATAATATTAATCAATTATATAAATAGTGATGCACAGCACAATTTTAAGTGAAAAATTGTATTTATCAAAAAGAAAGAATTTTTAATTTGATTACAAGATCTCTATCTGGCAGTGATGTTCTAAAATTGGATGATATCCTGACATGGATCATCAAAAGTGAAACCATTGCATTTCTTATTGCTATTTTTGAAAGATTGAGTTGGAAGTATAAGTATCTTTACCCTTAACTCAACTAAAACATCCAATAAATAAATATAATAAGAAATAAATAGATATAAAAAAGGTTTGGGTTTGATTCTTCACTTTGCTTTATCAGTTTATATTTCAATTGAGATATATTATTATCTAATCAAAATCATTCCAGAATTGAAGATTTCAATCAACATTGTCGATAAAATCCCATATTTGGAAAAATTTCAGGTTCTTCTTGCATATTCCTTCTTATCAATGGCTATATCACAACATGCTTTTAAATTTTCCATATAATTGCTTCCTCTTTGATATACAGTAATCCCTTGCCAACCACAGGTTACATTCCTGCAAAACATTGCAGTTGGTCAAGTTAACTTTCTATGAGAAATGTAGGATTAGGGGAATCAATAAGAAAGTCAAACATTTGCAATACTTTTTATTACACACAATACTCTTTATTTAAGTTTTTTTTTATTTAAAGAATAATCCATAGAAAACACTTTACATACATACATTAAAATTAAAATAATTTAGTTAAAACAGATGTCTAGGCATCAGTGCTAATGAATGGGTGAAGGCTGCTCTCAGATGATTGCTTTAAGTAGCTCAGAAGAGATCATTTCTTCATTTTCTTTTTAAATTCTTTTTGTAACTGTTTATATAGAGCTAACAAATCTTTCAAACTCTGTTTTAATTTTAAACTCTGCTCCATATTAGGACTGATTTCAAGGAAAAATTTTGGCATTACCAGTCCTTTATATAGATTAGAAGAAGTCATTTTCTTTTTGTCTTTGTCCTCTTTGTTGCCATCCTCTTCCTCACTAGATCTGATTAGTTCCTCCAATTTCTCTTCAGTCAAGTCATTGTTGTATGACTGCAGCAGTTGCTGTATATCATCATCCTTTGTCTGCTAAACCTTTCACCCAGATGTTTTGCAATATCCATTATTTCCTTGACCTGTGAGAGTTTGTTGGGCAAATTCATTCACACACTTCTTCCACAGCTTAGACCAACAGGTATTCAAAGTTGACTGCTTTAATGATCATGATGCAGTTAGCAATATTGAACTGTTTTAACAGCAATCTGTGACTTGTTATTGAACCAATAACTGCCTAAACTCTTACCACAGTATGATTAAAACTGCTAATAGTGCTGTGTGTTTTAATCATACCAATCTATGACTATCAGACTTGGATCATTTTCAATAGCTTCCACTAACCTGTTAAGCATGCAACATGTATAGTATTGCTTGAATGTTTCTATAATTCCTTGGTCCATCAGTTGTATGAGTGAAATTGTATTTGGAGGCAGAAATATAACTTCAACATTTGGATGAGTGAACTGAAGTGCCTCTGTGTATCCTGCAGCATTATCCAAAATCAGCAGCATCTTTAAGGCCAAGTTTTTTTCTGGAGAGATGCCACTCAACATCATGAATGAAACAATTATTCAGCCAGTCCATTGTCAATTCAACTTTACAAATGCCTTCTTGTTTGCCTGCCAAAATATTAGAAGATGACATTTGTTTTTATCTTTCAAGGCATGTGGATTCAGCAAGCAATACACTAGCATTGGTTTCATCATATAGTCATCTGCTGCATTAATACACAAGAACAGGGACACGGTCTTTTACAGCCTTGAATCCTGGAGCAGAGCATTCAGCTTTGGAGATGTAAGTCCTGCTAGGCATGTGCTTCTAATAGAGACCCAGTACATCTATATTGAATATCTGTTCATGCAGGTATCCTTTATCTTTGATTATTTTTTTTAATTGTTCTGGATAACATTCATTAGCCTGACCACCAATGCAGTTCTTTTGCCACATCCTAATCTTGTCACCATATTGAGTTTTCTTCTCCAGCAGTAGCATGTTTCTAGCCCTTTCGGCTGGTTTATCACTGCCAACTATGTTTTCTGAACATTTGGAGCACATCCGATGAAAAAAATAATTTATAAAAATGAAACTAATGCTAGATTGTATTGAAGAAAAATGCACATGAAATACAAATGAACATGAAATAAAATTAATAAATATTCAGGACACAGAAATGTGAGACTGATTGATTTCACTTCCATTGAAAGTCATGTACATTTCCATGAATGCGTAGAAATTACAAGTCTGTTGTTCTCTTAGAAATCATAATCTAAACATTGTTGTTTAGATTACATTAATAGAAAACAATCTCATTCAGATCCAAAACCAAACCTACAACCAGCATAAAATAAAAAATTTTAATTAACTGCTGATAACAGGAATAAACATAATAACTAAGAAACAGCACTCAAAAGTAGTTGATAAACTATAATTAATTTAATATAACACTTTTGGTCATATAAACAACCATCATCAGCATTGAGAACAAAATTAAAATTGAATAGAATTTTTGTTTGCTTTTGAATTTGAAACAAAACAAACTAAAATTCTGTATCCATTAATTCATCAAAAACTGTGTTTATGAAATATTCTTTAAAAACTTTTGTTGCACAAATTGCAGATTATTTTATTTTTGCCATCACTCATAAGGATTTGGGTATTATTTTTGATGGAAAATTGATTTTTGATAGTCAGTCATATTAATTTTTAATATATTAATATATATTTATTTACTGGATCATAAAATACAGAATTATTTAAGAGGATGGGTATTTATCAGATTTCGAACCAGCCATAGGCATTGCACAGGGTTCAACTCTTAGTGCCTTTCTATTTGTGTGTTATATGAATCCAGTTTTTCAGTTAAATATAAAATCAACAATTATTGCTTATGTGGATGATTTTAAAATACCGAATATAAATAGTCATGTTCTTTTTGATAATTTGGAAAAACTTAGATTGGTTTACTGAAAACAACATGATGATCAACAAGGATAAATCTAAGTATATGATATTTGCCTTACATAATAGAAGTATCAGCAGTAACACACACATTAATACACGTTTTACTCCAGTAGAACCTCATAAAGATCTTGGTTTAATTCTGGATAATCGACTGTCCTACAAGTTTCATATTAATAACATAATAAATCAATTAAGTAGAAAATCTGCTTTTACATCAAGATATTTCGCAAGAATAAATGATAAGCATATACTTCAAACTTGGTTTCATGCTGCATTCGTATCTTCTGTAGTAAACAGCATACAACTATATTCTGCTGGACTCGTATCAAGTCTAAATCATTTGAATGAAGTATGGAATCGTATCGTAAAAAAAATAAATAATATACATCTGTCAAATACTCAAGACTCAATCACAAATATTTTACACTTACCAACTATCGAAGAACTGAGAAATAAACATGATATTCAAATGCTAATGAAATTCTTGAAAGGAAATCTACCACCTGAAATTATAAACTGCAATGTGCCCCAGATCAAATCATGGAAAACAAATTTGCTCCATATCAAGATAAAAAAGCTTGAAAAATCTCACAGATCCTTCTTTGTTAGAGCTTGTAAGATATCCAATTCTTTGTAACAGTGATAAGGGGGTCACCCTCTTGTTGTAGGGTGTATATGTTTATAAATAAATAAATAAATAATAAATTAAGAAAAGATGTATATTGAAGTATTGGATTTTCTTGGAGATATTTAAAATCAAATTCATAGGTTATTTTGTATTTTTGAAATAATAAATGAATGAAAAAAGAACAATGATTTATCAGTGGATACAAGAGCTTCACCTTATCTTTTATTGAAAACTGATTCTTTGATAAAACAAGCTATAGATGTATATTCAAAATTATTTCATATCCTTCCTTGAATATGTAGAGTGTATATATATATAAATTAAAAGTTTTTAAAACTATATAGACTTAAATAATTTAACAAATATGATATAAGATTAATGAAAAAATTTATTTTGAATGAATTTTACTGATATAATATATATATATAATTATCAGTTAATTAACATTATAATATTTTCTTCAAAAAAAACTTTTAGTTTTATACAATCTACATGGTTATATAAAACTAAAAGAGCATTTTGTATAAAAACTTTTAAAAATTTTAATCATTAAAATTCAAATTTTGATATATTATTATTTTATGGTTTTCTATGTATTTTGAGGGGGGACACATTTGGAGAAAAAAATCTTTCCTGTGACGTATATTAAATAAATAAAAACAATTTATTCAAAGAAACTAATCTATTTATTTAAGTTATATTTTATATCTTTTATGAATCACAATAATTTTCAGATTCTCTATTTTTGAAATTAGAGTTATGATTTACTATCTTAATCTTAATTATAATAAACAATTTTCTGATTAAATTAAATAAATAAATAAAGCTATACTAAACATTTACAGATAAGGAAATAAAGTTTCTTATATGCTTAAATATTTAACATTTCAAATTACATAAACCAACACAGCCAAACTTCCCCAATTAATGATTAAACAATAATTTTTAAATTAATTTTCCCGAAATAAAATTCTATCACTGCACACGGTGATAGAATTTTATTTCGGGCTAGATTAATTTTATTTCCACTAGATGGCGCCACCTTAGTTCCAAATTCTAAATTAATTAATTATTAATCCAACAGATGGTGGCACTGTAGCTTAAATTTAATAAAATAATAATCGTTTAGTAAATTTAATATGGACTTTATCCGCCAGGGGGAGTTTGGCTAGATTCGTTTGGATGTTTGGTAATGGTTTAAACCGCTGTGTAAAGTTTGCTTAAGCCCCAATGCCTTAACCGATTAGACCACAGTGACCTATGGCAGAATTCCATTTCGGGAAGATTTGATTATCTGATTTGAGTGTATTTAACATTTTAAATTTTAAAATAATAACATGGATTTATAATCATAAATTATTTTAATTAAAGATCTATTCTTCCAAATGGCTCTCTTCACTTTGCTCGCATTTACCATACAAGATCTGAAAGGCCAGATGAAGGGATTTATCAATGCATTGCAACCATTGACAATATAGGAACAATAGTCAGTAGATCAGCAAAATTACAAATTTCTTGTAAGTTTTTATTTACTTAAATTTTGTTACAATAAGAAATTAATATCTAAAAACTTCATATTAATTTTTATTTAAGAAATAAATAAATAAATTTAATAATTTAAATATAATAAGCAAGTTTTAAATTTATTGGTAATTTTTTTTTTGTTTTTTTTAACTTAAGGAGAAGTTAAATAATTCATAAAATGACTTTTAATGAATTACAGGAGATCTGTGACTTACAGTAATCTATACTTACAACAGTGATTATTTACAATGAAAATTATTGACAACTAGTAACCATAGCTACCATAAAATGATTTTGCAAAAATAGCTGTTAGTTGACCAGATGGTTGAGTTGTTACCAGGATTATCCAGTAATAAAATATAGTAATCCTGGTATTTTCAGCATACAGTAATCCATACAATATTTGTATTTAATTTAAAATCTCATACATCCAGAATTTTTAGGTATTCAGGCTTGACCCATTTAACCCCATCTTTCATCTGATTGCCTACTATTATCACAAGTGTGAGCAACCTGTGATAAATATTGAGATGCCCAACTGCTTAGTATCCAATAAAAATGGAAAGTGACATATAATACAAAAGAAAAAGTGGTGGCCAGGCTGATCTTCAATGTTTTTTAAAATAAAAATTAATGATTTCATTTCAGTTCAAAAATATTTTCTAAAATGTTATATGTGATAATTAATTCATTTATCTGATTTGATCCCAGACCTGGCCTGGGATGGAATTTGGATTCCATGCTTCTGACAAATTTTTGATTGATTAGCTCAGGCATTGAATCATCTCCTATAAAATCCTGCTACAAATGTGGACAGTTTGTAGTTGGATCTAAAATAGATTGCATTATTTAGTAATCAGCCAATGATTTGGAAATGGCATCAAAAAATAATTACTTGTTCTTTAATGCCACTTCCAGTCATTGGTTTTATTTTTATGTCCTGACATTTTTGTTATCACAATTGTAAGTCTTCCCATTTTTATGTCATTTTTATATTCAATTAGTCTCTTGGCGGTTACTCTTAGTAATTCCTATTTAGTATTATTGAATACAAAAATCATTGTTAATTAAAGGAATTTGACAGACATCACTTCTTTGTTTCTCATCAAATCTGTCTTTGTTGTTTCTTAATATTCCAAAAGTTGTTATAGTGGATGTTAATCCTCAACAGGAGTTAATTCTCTAAGCCTTCTATTGAGGATTAACAGCCACTGTGATTCATAAAAAGAGAAAAATTATGAACTATATTGGATCATAAAATAAGCAAGAAGCCATAGGTATATAGCAAGCACTATAAGGAAGTTATGGAAAAAGATGAGAAAGAAGAGCAATGAGTGAAATCCTAATAAAGACTAAACAGAAAAATATTGAAAGATATTATGAGGTCATCATAAGCAAGCAAATAATAATAATATATTTTATTTATTGAATCAGTGAAAAGGAAAATTAGCCAATTATTAGAATGAAAAAGAAAATAAAAAAGAGTACAAGAAAAAATTAGTAAATCTCAGAAAGAATATACTCTTTAATCTATTGTATGCTGAAAGACTTAAAAAGTGATTGTATTAACAAGCCAGCTAATGAAGTAATTAAACATAATTAATATAAGTAGCCCTTAGTTTACAAATGTTCAATTTAACACAGAGCATAAATCTATTCCACTTTTTTGTTTTGTGAAGAAATATTTTCAAATTTGCAAAAACTATTTGATCATCAATTAATTAATTATCCATGTAATTTGTTTAAACCAAGGCTTTTCTTATTTTTGTCACTGTGTGTACCATTGTTTTTAAGACAAAATTCACTTCTATTTTAACTAGAGGACCAGTATTGAATTTAGCACTTTGCTTATTTAAATCATTACATTGATTAGATTAGACATTTTCCAATAGAACTATAAAATGCTATCATTGTTTAAATTTATATATGGATAAAAAATATATTAGAGATTTATACAGCTGTAATAATGTGTAATCATTGTTTTATAAAGTTAGTGTTATATAGTTGCAAAACCATTGAAAAATGTAATAAGTATTGTCCATCTATGAAAGCCGCACCTAGCGAAGGTGGATGAGTCCAAACACGAAAGGGAGAGTCACTATCAGTATAATGATGGGTGGGAATGGTTTTGGTTTTGATTTACTTTTCTTTGCATATTTCTGTTATTTGTCATCTTAGTATTTTCACTTATCTTTTTCTATTTGTGATGGCTAACACAAGTCGCAACAAAGCCTTTTGAAGTGGGACGAAAAATATTTTTTCACAATGTACCGGTAATTGAATTTTGTGATAGAGAAGCAGTAAACGGCAATTTTTTAATTCCTGTTTCTTATTCCACAAAACAAGCAAGTCAGATATGTGGTGCATTGTTGACAACAATAAAAAAAATTCATCGAGAGTCATCAGCGCAAGCTGAACAAAGTTTTTTCTCTCCAAAATGCGGAGAAAGGTGGTCATTCTGCAGACAACTGGAATAGATGATTTCGATTGTGATGTTATTAGGCGTACGGTGCAAGAGTTTTACACCGTACCCGAGAAAAGAAAGTTCTTCATTAAACAAATTTATTGCCAGTTTTAAAGGAAAAAATCAACTTCACTTGGAAAAAGGAAATATAAGACAGATTTTACATAAAATAGGATTTAAATGGAAACAAAGCCAAAATAAAAGGAAAATTCTAACAGAAAGGAATGATATTGTTTTAATGAGAAGGCAGTTTCTAAGAAATATAAAAAGGTATCGAGAGGAAAAAGACCTGTTGTTTATATTGACGAAACGTGGGTCGATAGCAATTTGACATTTGGTAAATGTTGGCAATCGAGTGACACAGATGGAGTTTTTCGAAGTGGAAATGCTTTGCATTGAATTATTGTTTTGTGCACAGGTGGATTTATGGGATTTCTACCAAATACTAAACTTATATACAAAGCAAATACGACCACAGGTGATTATCACAGACAAATGAACTCTACTATTTACGAGAAATGGGCGAAAGAAAAACTTATTCTAAATTTGCCTAAAAATGCTGCTGCTGTTATTGATAATGCTCCATATCATTCAGTCCAGTTAAAAAGCCACCAAATTCAAGCAATATCAAAAGAACTATTCTGGATTGGCTTTCTATGAACATTCACCCGATTCGCTGAAGGGTTGAACTTTTAGAGCTGGTCAAATTACATGCTCCTAAAGTAAAAACTATCAATTTGATTGTATGCTAGCAGAACATGGATTTATAACACTTCATCTCCCACCATACCACTCCGATATAAATGCCATTGAATGTGTGTGGGCCGAATTAAAAAGATACATATGCAATATTAATCCCACTGGTGATATCAACATGACAAAACTTTTTCAAACAACTGAAGATGCTATAAATAGCATATCTGTTGAAAACTGGCATAAATATTGTGAGCATGTAATTAAAATAGAAGCAGCTTACTGGGATAAAGACATAATATAGAAGAAGTGTGTGAACCACACTATATTTCATTGACTGACAGTGATTCAACAACTGATTCAGTGTGTGATGAAAATAGTTATTAATTAAAGGTAAAATATTTACTAAAAAAAATATATTGTTATTTTTTATTCCAGATGTATATGATGATTATATTTTATTAGATAAAAATTATTGAATTAATATTAAGTTCTGTTAAATATACTATTTCCAACGTCGAAACTAATCATTTAGCATTCGACATTACAATAAACTTCCATTCAACTTCAGTTATCTTGCGTTTGAAAACATCCATGTGCGAAGCTGTCATCCCTATTTTGTCACTGGAGTCGTTCAGTTAGTGCACGCATACTTGCATCGATGGTCGTGGCTAAGCTGGACGGACAGTACATTATGAACACTTATATTATCAGTACAAGTAAATTGATTTGTTTCTATTAGTTTTATTAAAATACTTACCATAATAAAATTTATAATAAATGAATTTTTAATAAATAAAATTGAAAACATTAATACTGATTCCAGAAAATTCAATTTTTTCCAATAATTTTTTCCAACCAGTTTTTCCAATAATTTAGCATAATGAAGAATTTTGAGAATTATATAAATTTCAGACAATATTTGATGAAAATTTGAAAATTTTTTATTAATAAATAAAACCACAATGATTGGCAAGTATTTTATCATCATATTATCTTATTAGACTTAAATTTGAAGATCACTTAGCAGTTCTGAAATTCAACGTTAAATGGCAGATAATAGGCTAAATAAATAATATCTATATAAAAATATTGTATTATATATGCATAATTTTATTTATATTAATGCTTTTAAAATGTTTTGACATCAATAAGTAAAATAGCAATGACTTTCTGGTATCCATGAACTTATTAAAAATTTTTACATTGTAAGTAATGGGAAATGAGTTTCTAATTTACTAATTTCCATTTAACGAACAGTTTTTATGGTCCAGTAACCATCATAAACTGAGAGATACCTATATTTAAAAAATTAAAATTATCATATTGCACTTAATTTTCATCTAAATATTTGAAATTTTTACAATTTATTGTGTGTTCTTTTTCTAACAGTTCAAGCACTTTTTTTGAGTTTTATTTTTTCAGAAGTTTTCGTTCCATATATGAAATTGCCAAAAACATGAGTTTTTTATGAAGATTTAACCATCCAACAAAATAATTGTTATTTTTGGATAATATGATTAACACATGACATGAAATTATAAAATGAGCCATGAATGAAGAAAATCTGACCATATTTTCAAAAAAGATTGGAAAAAAAACCAATTAATATGCAAGTTTTGATTAATGATTATTAAGATGTGTTGTGTAATAAGTTTAAAATTTATATAAATTTATTAAATATCGTCATTATTATTAATAACATATTTAATTTTAATAATTAGGATATTATTATTTTTAATTTAATTTTTTATAAATTTTGAAATTTATATCAATATACTTAAAGTAAACAATCAAACATAAACAGCTATAATATTCTTTGCATTGCTCTAATTGGACCCCAGATGTTTATTGTCTCTATACAACCAGTACCACATACCATGGGGTAAAATAGGCTTGGCAGGAAAATCATGAAAACGGAGTGGCAGCAATAAAACAGTAAAAGTGTCACACCCATTTTTATGGTGATGTTTGTTTACATTTGTATTTTCTCATTTTTTGACAAAAATACAGTGAAAATGATGTAAAATATCAATGAATAATAAATAATAATGTATATTTTAATATAATTAATAAATATTTTCATATTATCTGTAATATATATTTTTTTAATTTTAACATTTTAAAGTGCATTCAAAAAAATTAATTGTTGATATAAGTTTCTAAAATTTTTTGCAAAATTTTAACTTTATATCCACATGTAGTTGGAAAAATATGAATATGGTAGTCTAGAACAGTGCTTCTCAAAGTGTGTAACAAAATTTAAATTTTTTTCCCAAAGTAACAAAATTTGGTGGTCGCAGAAATTTTAGCAAATGTTTTAATTCGTATTCCTAGTTTAATATACATGTATACCCAGGATCGCAAAAATATTTTCTTGGGTAAAAGGGATCTCCAAGTGGAAAAGTTTGAGAAGTGCTGTCTAGAATTTAGAGAAGGAACAGAAGAAAAAAATTAATTGTACCAAAGATATTCAATCAAAGAAATTTTTGTATAATCCTTGTAAAATAAAAAATTTAAACCAAAAATTATAAGAACCGTCATCATAGATTAGTATTTTCAATATGAAACATAAATAAACTGCAAAAATTGCATTAATGCAAATAGGACTGACAAAAATTTGCATTTTAAAAATTTGCTGGTTTGTCAATGATATGGTAGCATTTCAATAGCTTCTGGCAATAAATGACTTTGGATGTGATATCATGTCAATAGCATGCAACAGGTTAATATACTGTGTAATAATAAAGGCAAAATCAAAAAGCTAAACAAACTGGGATATATGAAATACTCATATGGAATAAAGGTACATATAAAAAAAAATAGAAGTTTACATAGGTTACACAGCTCAGAATCTCAATACAAGAATTAAAGAGCATAAAGAGGAGATGATTTCAAAAGTCTTAAAAACAGTGCTATCACAAACAACAAATTTGTGAAGTGGATGTAATATGGAATGACATCAGATTAATAAGGACTGGAATTGCTGAAATTTGAGCTGATGAGCTGAAACTAAGGAAAAGCTTAGAAAAGCTTGAATTACCCAAAGTTTTTTGATAAATCTTTTTGTGTATTTGAAATACACTAATCATCAGTCAATCTAACTAGGGCCATAATTATAAATTTGTACTTTATTTTTATTTTGGGATTATTTGGATCATCTGACCAAATTGCACCAAATACAGTATAATAATCATTAAAAAAATGTATGTAATAGACATTGGTAAAAGATATTAAGACTAACATATAATAACCAAAAATATCCATAAACTTTAAAAGGATATATAATAAAACCTCACAAAATAATAGTAACATAATCATCAATTCCATCAAAATAAGAAACTGTTAAAAAGTTAAGTTATGGCCTTTTACACTATTTTTACTAATAATGTGAAATGCAGTGAAAGTATATAAAAGAAAAACTAGTTAATATTATGTTACATTTACATAAAATACCACTATCTGTATCATTTGATAAGAAAGGTCCTAATAAATAATATTTATTATTAAATAAGATTTAAATGATTTACAGTATATTAATTGTTCTGTTTTAATGTTGGCAGTAAAATAAAAGCGCACTAAAAATCTGTTTCATGTGACTACAAAGATTATAAATTGATCGTTACCTATCACAAAGTTACAATTGAAGGCCTTCAACTATACATTATATAGAATTTTACTTAGACTATTTTTTTTCCTGTTTCCAGAAAAAAAAACTAAATCAGCTACTCTAGAAACGGGAAAAAAATTTCTACTGTATTGGGAAACTGGTTTGATATTGTTCACCCTTAGAATGTATATGAGATATGGTTGTTCCATGATTGTTTTCAAAATTACTAAAACAAAATTTCTTAATAAAAATAAACAATAAAAGAAGAGTACATCATTTCGTATACACTACATCAGCATTTGTGTTTTGTGAAATAATTTTGTGTTGCTCAGTAAACAATGTTTACTATTTTAAAAAGTTTCTCATGGGATCAGTTTAAAGGATTTTTAAAAGACTAAAATTCAAGCTTATTTAAGAAAAAGCTTGAGTTTTGATCATTGTTTATTTGCAAGAAAACTTGAGCTTTCAGGATTGAATTGACTTGAATTAGAAACTCTAGTAAAGATCATAGAACCAAGAAAAGACAAAATAGCAGAGAATATCGAGCTTTTTAAACATACATTAAAGCAGTGATGGCGAACCTATGAATCACGGGTCAGACACTGACCCATGAAGACTTTTTAAATGACCCACATATTGACTTTTATAAACTTATTTTATATAGTATAAAAAAGAGAACAGACAATCGAAAAAATTAAAATATAAATATCTAATGTCGAATTTATAAAAAAAGCATTATATATTCTAGCAAGGTTTAAAAACATTTTCCAATGTAATGCCAGTTATAATAAAAGTCATCAACTTTATAAATGCAAGAGGTCTTAACAAGAATTTGCACAATTATTAGAGGAAATTGAGTGCCAATATTCTGGATTTTGACATACAACAATGTTCAATGGCTCAATTGCAGTCAAGTACATAATCTGTTTGTGAATTTATTAGAAGAAATAAAACTCTTTTTGAATAAAAAAACAATAGTTATGACGAATTTTCAAATATAGATTGGTTAAATGATTTAATGTTCTTATGTGACATCACTCAGCATTTCAATGAACTGAATAAAAAACTTCAGGGAAATGGACAAAATTGTATTAATGATGTTTGAAAATATTAAAATATTTATGACAAAACTTGACATCTTCACTAAAGATTTGGAAATGAAAATCATGAAATATTTTCCTCAATTACAAAACATTTTCAAAACACAAAAATTTTTGAAAATATGCTTGACATTCCAGAAAATGCAATTAAAAAATATTTTTTCATTATACAGGAAATAAAACAAGCTTTTCAGGAGAGATTTAATTAATTTAAAAGTTTGGAAAATATGTTTCACTTTATTTTATATCCATACAAAACGGAATTCAAAACAATGGAGTTAACCAAATTTATATGCCTAGGTATCCATAATTTAGAAGTGGAATTAGTTGAATTTCAAAGCACCATAGTGTGGAAAAATAAATTTGAAAACTTGATTTCCGAAGTAGAAGGAAAACTTTCTGAAAGGTAATGTAGATAATAATAATCTCTCACTAAAAATTCAAAAATGTTATATTAAACGTACGGGATTCTTTACCAAACAATTTTATATCAATAAAGAAACTTGCTAATGCTCTTTTAACAATATTTGGGACCACACATTTGTGTGAAAAATTATTTTCCTCAATGAATTTTATGAAATCTACCAACAGAAATAAACTTGGAAATGAATTGACTGCAAAATGCGTTAAACTAATGAATATGGAATATGAACCTAATATTAAGAAACTATCTGAAAATAAACAACACATTAAATATACTTTTATCAACTTTATTATACATACACATATCTACAACTATGTTTATTAATAAAGAATATTTCAAAACATACATATGCTTTCCTTTATTCCTTGTTCATTCAAATACTCAGTGCAGAGGTGCCACTGGGCATGGTGTCACCTGGTGCAGTAATTCATGGTATCACCCCATTGATATCAATTTTTTGATGTCAATCTTTATTTTTTGCTCTTCACTTGCAAAAGTAAAATTTGTAAAACAAAAAGGAAACATAAATCTTTTTAGAGAATTTTAAAAGTGAAAACCAAAAAAGGGTCAACTGTCAAGTTTTTCTGTTAACAAATTTTTGGTTGTTTTCAAGTTATTAGTACCCTTTTTACAATTCTCTCCCTTTCCAAGTGATGCCACTGACTTAGTGACCCACGGGCTAGTATTTAAAAATTGATGAACAAAATTTGACCCACTTCTCAAAAAGGTTTGCCATCACTGCATTAAAGGATGATGATTTCAATAAATTTGATTCATTGATGATTAGTTCTGCTTGGAAATAGTGCTGTGCAAATGGCAAAAATATAAAACAGTATTTGTGATGATAAGATGATTATGGACATTGCTTTATATAGTTTAATAGTCGAGATTATTTTTTCTGAAATAATAAAATTGTAATATTAATATAATTCATAATATTTTGTAATATACAGTAGTTGATTTTAAACCAATGTAGACTTTCTTTGGTTGCCTTAGCAAGGTATGAATTGCGGAATTTTAAATTTTGTTTTCTTAAAATTCGTTCTACTATTCTGATTTATCCAGTATTCTGATTTTTCTGTTACAGTATTAATAGAGTGTTTTTTTAACTGATTATTGTAAATAATTGTAGTTTTCAAGTTTGAAATATTTTTTTTTAGCTTTACCACGATTTGATGAGCAACCAGAAGACATTGATGTTCATTTACATCAGAGTGCATATCTTCCATGTGCCATACAAGGAATTCCTCCAGCTACTATAACATGGATAAAAGATGGGCATCCATTACATATGGAGTCTTCTCGCATGATGATATTACCAAGTGGAGCATTAGAAATTGACTTTGTTAAAATATCTGATGCAGGCATATATCAATGCAATGCAACAAATATAGAGAAATTTCGTCTTAGTTCACAAGGCATTCTTAATGTTAATGTGGATTATGGTAAGTATTTGGATTTTTCTATATAAAGTAGATATATAATTTAATATTTTTTGTATTTAAAAATATATTGTCATATATTTGTCATAAATATATTGTCATATATCATATATAGATTTTGTGCATTCTAAATTTCTTCTATATTTAAAAAAATAATCAAAAGTATAAAAAAAGATATATATATGTGAATTTATTTTTATCACTTGATAGTTTATGGTTTTAACCAATCTGCAGATTAAAGCCTGTTTTAATCTGCAGAATAAGACTCGTGCAACCGGCCATTAAGCTACTAGTTCAGAGTCAATACAGCACTACCAGCAAGTATTACCAGCATATATTGACTCTGAACTAGTAGCTTAAGTGGTATATTATAAGTAAGTGGTTTTTTTCTTCTATAAGTATAAACAAGTTTTGTTGGATACTTGTTCGTTGCTTTATTAGAGTTTCAATAAAGCATTTATTAACACTTTTGTAAGTGTTTTCGAGTCTAATAAATTTGATATTTTTCATTATCTAACTTGTTTTGAGAATTTCTTCAATTTATTAGTGTAAGTTCTAACATCGTTGTTTTTGTTCTAGTCTAACACTTAATTGGCACTTCTAGT
>AYEL01065093.1:0-20246 GCA_000484575.1 Olivierus martensii | reverse complement strand
CAGTGGCGGCTCGTGGATGATTTTTGTGGGAGGGCTGAAAAAATTATAATAAAATACGTAGTGCGTATGATAAAATATGTAGCTAAAATACGTAGTGCGGACTGCAATGTTTGCAGCCCACGATATACACATCACAAAAACGTATATCACAAGTTACCCCCAACTGCTCAATATACTGACTATGCGGTGTGACTCGGTCTGCACTGACTGCAGCCCTGATTAGTATGCAATTGCACTGACTCATACAATACACACATACAGAGTGCCTATCGAGGTACCTAGTACTGACAATTCAAAAATAAATATACTACGAACGGAAAAAATATATTTTTGTAAAATAATTATATAGTAATGTAATAGCTATAATCATTTAAAAATGTTTTCATTTTGGTGGGAGGGCTGCAGCCCTGCAGCCCTTATGGGCAAGCCGCCACTGGTTTTAACCAATTTTCATAAAAACAAC
The DNA here is from genome assembly GCA_000484575.1 of Olivierus martensii. Lineage (NCBI taxonomy): Eukaryota > Metazoa > Arthropoda > Arachnida > Scorpiones > Buthidae > Olivierus > Olivierus martensii. The sequence continues at coordinate 19,783 of AYEL01065093.1, read as the reverse complement.
TTTATATAAAGATGGGAAAATCATTACACATTTTTTATGTATTTATCCATTTACAAAATAAAGGTAATCTCTTATTTACATTTGGGATATATTGTTATAAACATCAGCATATGCAAACAATTAGTGTTTCCAGACAGGAAGGAATTCCTGCCCATTCTCAGGAATTTTTTCTTTTTCCTGTTCCCAAATTCCAAGAAAATTGGTCAGGAAATCAGGAAAATTAGCTCCTAGAACCCAGTAATACCCACAATAGGAAATGAATGTACTACTCACAATATCTCTTTTAGACATTTTTCCTATTTATCGCTATCTAAAGTTACATTGTGTTACAATATTACACCACCAAATATGCACATACAATATCAGAATCAGATAACACATGATCAGTTAATTTTAGCTCTTGTAAGTGGAGCACATTTGATCATGGAAAACAGAAAACAGTTTGTATTTATACAGAAAAATATTTTCCCAACCCAGGATTTGACTACAAAGTCTATCTTCAGATGAACTAAGGAAATCTAAGGTAACTTAGCTTAATATGACATTGTAGTCAAATCCTGGGTTGTGAAAATAAATATTTCTCTGTGTAAATACAAACTATTTCTGTTCTCCATGATGAATTGTTTCCACAAAGTGACAGCTGATACTGCCAACCATATTCGATCAGTTTGTTTGTGATTGACAATTGTAATGTATGAGAGTGTTCTTGGCTCTCTCAGCTGCAGTGGATAAGTCATTCTATTTAAAAATAACTTGCACTGCTAATATTTTTTCCAATATCACATCAGAAAATGAAAGAAATTTTTCCACATCATGTATATTTGTTATAAAGCAAAGATCATGATTGTCTGATCAAGCATTAATGCTCTAGATTTCTTAAAGTTTTATTTTAAAAATGATAAATAGAAACTATTTGAAGTACTTTTTAATTTTCAAATGAATAATATTTGCATTTGTTACTACGATAACTTTTATAACTGCTAAACCCTTCTTACTTCTTTCAATTAAACGTAAATTAGCACTCTTATGCAGTTTGGGTTACAAACTAATTTATTCAAGTTTCTACAACGTACTAATGCTTTCGGTGCTATGTCGCACCCTCCTGAATTTTATACGTTATTTGTTCTAAGAATATTCTATTATAACTTGTTAGAAAGTTAAGAATGGTAAACTTATGTACCTGAGGAGGGTGCAAAATATCACTGAAAGCATTAGTACATCGTAGAAACTTGAATAAATTAGTTTGTAACCCAAACTGCATAAGAGTGCTAATTTACGTTTAATTGAAATTTGCATTTGTTTTATATTAATGTTTAATTCAATAAATGAAATATTTAAATGAAATTGGGAATGTTAATACATTGTATGAGATATATAAGAACTTACTGTATACTATAAAGTTTTGTTAAATAAAGTTTGCATTAATTACATTGTTTATATTTTGATAAAACCTGAAATATTACAGAAACCTAACCAAAATGATACTGTAGTGACCCATGTTTAGTGTTCAAGACGAGATGCACCAGTCGTGAAATTCCGGTTGACCTCCATTTAGTAAATTTTATTTATTCACGCTTTGTGTCGACCTTTTACATATAGGAGTGTCTTGAAACCTCTAAGACTGCACTGGAGGCTATGATCCCCAGTTGCCCCACCTTCTCTATGACTTTTTTGTTTATTAACATTTAGTGTTATAGCCATTATTACAGATTATCAATGAATATTAAATAAAAAAAGATTATTTTGGGAATTCTCAAGAATTCTTGGGAAATACAAATTCCTGTTTTCAATTCCCAAGGATTCCAAAATGTTGGGAATTTCGAAATACTACAAATAATATAAACTAAACAGAATTTTTCCACAGACCCAAATTCTATGAATATTTCTATGATTCAAGAAAATGCATTCCTGAAAACTGAATTTTTTTTATTTATTGTATAACTAACTTCTTTAATTATAATCCTTTCAACTAAAGAACTTTCAAGGTCAACTTCAATGATTGAAAAGTCTTTTCAGTTAGGGTTAAGTATAGGTGATACGATGTAAAATGGATAGCAATAGTATTACATTTTCAGTTTGATGTCAGGAGAGGTCACAGTTAACTTCCTCACAACCATATTTAGCAATTAGCAAGTTTACCATTTTCAATGATTATGATCATGCACATGATGATTTGGAAAATTCAAAAATCTTTTCTGCTTAACTCTGAGTCTGAATTTTTATATGGTATCAAAGTTAACTAAGGCATTATAAGGATATTTGGATGAATCATGTAAAAGTGATCATTAAAATGAAGGATAAAACTTGTTCACTGCAAATAAATCACCCAAATGCATGCATATAAGTTTGAGAACATGAATTATTACTTGCAAACAGTTCTTAAAGTTGCCACTTCACATATTCTTAAATGATTTTACAACTCCCAATCTTCTGTAGCCCATGTATGCATATAAGTTTGAGAACATGAATTATTACTTGCAAACAGTTCTTAAAGTTGCCACTTTACATATTCTTAAATGATTTTTCAACTCCCAATCTTCTGTAGCCCATTTTTTTTTAATTTACGATAAAATTCAGTAAGATCCAGAGCTTTAACCAATAAATCCCCGCATTTATATATTTTTCTTTAAATTATTCATTATTATATTCACCCTGCCAATAAAAGAATAATCAGAGTCAGTTAAAAATACAGTAGAATCACTTTGGGACCGATCTATTTTGATAACATTAAGCAGTGCATGTCGAAAAAATACAATTTTCGATTTTTTTATTTTATTGTTTATACAGAGTAATCTTGATTCATCGTTTTCGTCAGGATTCCGAAAAACTATGGATACGAGAAAATGATAGATGCGAGAATATAAAAAAAATGAAAATTAGATTAAAAGATAACGCTAATAATACTAATATAAAGTTCTATAACTGATCGTCAAACACTTAATGAACTTTATACTGTATATTATGTAATCAATTAAACGAAAAAGTGAAGTGAAATAATTACACTTAATGTTGCCAATTCCAGTATACGGAAAATTATGAAAAACTAGAGCAGAATAGAGAAAATTCTTATATCAAAAATAATTTTTAATTTTTTTTTCAATAAAGAGAATTATAAACTCGCTAAATCTCTATAACAGCAATTTTAAAGTATATAGTTCGTCATAAAAAAAACATTAAAATCGCCAGATCTGGCAACACTAAGGCCGTTCGTAAGGGCAAGACGTGCAGTGAAACCATGTAAAGGCGCCGCGAAATTTTGAAAAGCAGTCATATTTATCTGTACGAATTTTATTATATCACAAACTTGCATCGTTCTAATAATTATTAATTAAAAATGCATATAAATCATATCTTTCTATTTACAGTAAGTCGAATCTGCATTATTTTAAATGGATGACAATTGTTTATCTTCGCCCTCGGGTCCCACCCCTTGAAAATATTTATCATGGGGTCCCGGCCCGTCGATCCTCGTCCTCCACAATCCGGCTGACCCCTCCGCAGGGGTGGGCAGTCTGTGAAATCTAAATCCATGTCCTCCACAATCCGGCTGACCCCTCCGCAGGGGTGGGCAGCCTGTGGAAGTGCTGACCTCTCCGCAGGGGTGGGCAGCCTGTGGAAGGGCTTGTTTCGCTCACCACATAGTATTCTACCAGAAAGACCCCTCCGCAGGGGTGGGCAGCCTGTGGAAGGGCTTGTTTCGCCCAGCCCCTCCGCAGGGATGGGCAGCCTGTGGAAGGGCTTGTTTCGCCCCGCCTCCGCAGGGGTGGGCAGCCTGTGGAAGGGCTTGTTTCGCCCCGTCTCCGCAGGGGTGGGCAGCCTGTGGAAGGGCTTGTTTCGTCCCGTCACATAGTATTCTACTAGAATGGGGCCCGGCCCGTCGATCCCCGTCCTCCACCATCTGGCTGACCCCTCCGCAGGGGTAGGCAGCCTGTGGAAGGGCTTGTTTCGCCCCGCCACTTAGTACTCTTACTGAGTGGAAAGTAGCGTCATCTGTTGACAAAGGGCTTGTTTCGCCCCGCCACTTAGTACTCTTACTGAGTGAAAAGTAGCGTCATCTGTTGACAAAAAAAAAATTGTTTATCCCGGCTGACCCCTCCGCAGGGGTGGGCAGCCTATGGAAGGGCTTGTTTCGCCCCGCCACTTGTACTCTTACTGAGTGAAAAGTAGCGTCATCTGTTGACAAAAAAAAATTGTTTATTTTCGAACTTTCTCGTTTTTTGCCTAAATTTCGGTGAAAACGAAACAATAAATGAACAATCAACAAATAATATTGCTTATTTTAACAGATTTAATCAATATTTTAGCATTATCTACGATATTTTTTAGTTTTAAAATACGATATTTTATAGCGGTGTACCGATTCTGATGACAGTAACCGAATTTCTGATTACTATAAGCGGAGTTTTCATAATGTATTTTAATATGGATGATTCGAGACCGTGAATTTTTGATGATAATATCCGCGATTGCAATAAGCGGCTTCTACTGTAATTGTTTCATTAACCTATGCGCTTTATAGATATTTATGGACATCATGGCACTTTTGAAACAGCTGATATGGCCTATCAAAGATTGGGAAATAAGTCATTTGTTACTTTGGATGATAAATATTTTCCATATTAGAAATCCTGGTATTTATCTGGTTCATCAAATCGGTAATTGGGAAACTGAAGTTTCAAAATTTAATGTTTAATTCTTCGTACTTCTGATATAATGGAACCTGAATTCAGAAATGTAAAACTATTCGATTATTTCCAGATATCATTACAATGGCGATTGCTGTTGATTTCAGAATTAGTGTGAAGATCATCAGTTTCACACACGGCAAGGGAATTGAAACATCAATGAGTGTTTTATAGATATATAAAATTTACTTATTGCGATTTGTTTAAATTACTAATTCGCGTGTTCGTGTATGATGATGACTGATAATTGACATAAATTAATTCCAATATTGACCATTTGAGCAATGAATCTAATTTTTTTTATTAAAATTGGTGGTTAATCGAATAGCCGTGGAAATGATTACAAAGTATGTCTTGGCCGAAAACTGTGAAATTAATAATGAAGTATTCAGATCAGGAAAGCCACGTGGAAGCGTGATGGACTTCCATCTGAAGATCCAGATTCCATATCTGTTTTTGGGGGATCAAATTAAGCTGGTCAGTTGATCCTCATCATTCAATGAATGAATATCTCCCGCTTCCAATTCATGATCAAGTCTTAATTGGCCAATCCTTGCATATCCATAATAATGATGTCGGCCGTGTGGTAAAGCTGTGGCTTACCATTCTGGAGGATCCGGGTTCAAATCCGGTCGTGCCTCCAGTTTTTCAGGAGGGGTCCAGGTCCGGCCCGTTGAACACCATCCTGGGTGTTGGCCGGCCTGTGATGGGCTCTACAAGTGGTCAGATAAAGTAAGGCCCTTGTGCAATATGGCCACTTAACTAACCTAACCATAATGCGGTCGGATGGCCGAGTGATAACGCAGGAGGACCCGGGTCTGGTTTCTCATAAAAAGTTTTTTCGGGGCCGGATACCCGTCCTTCACCGTGCAACCCGTGGTTGGAACTGGCCTCGCTCTTTAGTAATCTCCTTAATTGAAAAGGGACGTACAATATGCAAAAAAAACCTAACCATAATAACGATTGAAGATGTAAAACAGCAAATTGAAGATACTAATGAACTTTTCAGAACTAATTCATTTTAACTCAAATAAAATGTGCACATCTGAAGTTATATAAAAATTGTGCAATGCATACTAAAGAGAAAAATTCTCTGACGGTGCATCAGAGAGAGAGATACAAGTACCATATGTTCCAATAGTTTCACTGATGAAAATGCAAAAACGGAAGTTCCAACACTATTTCCAAGAAGAAAGTTTAATGTAAATGATTTTATTACTAAAGATTTTTCAAAAGTTTAATTTTTTTGACTAATTAATTGTAAACCGATTCTATGTTCATATTTTTAACGTCATTTTCTAATCGTCATCCGATTACTAAGCTGCCCAAATCCTATGGAGGGATTATCCCTAATTTTATGATGATTTTCATCCTATTGGATACTAACCGGCAAGATATTCCAATGTTCATCATAGGCTTCACATTCATGGTAAGATATTTTATTTTCTTTGCTGTTTTACGTTTACAGATTAGATAAGAACCGCTTAGGATGAGTTCAAAAAATGCTCCGAGAAGTCTCCGCTGGAGAAGATAAAAAATGACGTCACGACTCGTGGAAATCACGATGTCTCGCGATATGATTCATTCTTTAGCTTCTCCAGTGGAGGCTTCTCGAGCATTTTTTGAACTCAATTTTTATTAACCTCCAGATGGAAGTTACTAAGCGGCTTGAATTCTAATACCTTCACGGATCACCGATTTTCGTGTTGCAATCGGCTTTCATTCAATGAATGGGTTTATCCGGCTGGATCCATCTTGAAAAATTTGGAGGTACGGGACCAAATTGAAACTGGTTTCCCAAATGTTAATAATGCTTACTATCTGTCATATTGCCTCCCACCAATAGAAGTTTCTAGACGGATAGCTATGATTAGCTAAAAAAATATCGATCACATGATCGATATTTTTTTAGCTAATCATAGTTATCGTATATCTTCTGAACAAAACCGTATCCAAAAATCGTACTGATGTATGCAAGTTTCTATAGTTGGTTGGTTAGGTATGTTAAACCGCTATATCGCACGACGGATACACAGTATCTGGCAGCGGCCACTTGTAACGCCCATCACAGGCTGGCCAATACCCATAATGGGGTCAACCGGATTTAATATTTAATAGCATAACCATGAAATTTAAAATATTAATTTGGCAATTTTTAAAGGATGAAGTAATCAGATTAAAATATTTTAATCTTTATAATTAATTTTAGCATTTATAAAGAAATTTAAAAATTTATTTTAAAAATTTACATTTTATTTCATTAATTTTTGATGTTTTTAATATAAGTTTGGCCCCATGGTTTGGCTACTCTTTATCAAATGTTTTAGTCCTAAAAAAAAGAACTGTTTGTTTAAATTTTGAAAAGAACTGCTAAAATAGTCTTTAATTAAAAGGATTTTACTATGGTATGGTCAAGCCAAGCAAGGTGCATTTCCAACAGATGTTGACAATTTAACTGGCATGTTTACCATTTCCAGGTGATTGTCTGCTGTTTTGCTTTTTTTTGTTACAATTCCTTTAATTTTCAATCCAGAAACATTAGTAGCAAGAGATGTTTCATTGACAAAGTCACTTTGTGTAGATTTCTTCTTTCCTGTTTATATGGAGATTCTAGTCAAGGAGGTTGGGTATGGCCCACCCGCCTTGTCTTCCAAGCGTTGCATAGATTTCTGTCTTCTAAAATACTTATATATGTTTAAAATAACATTTCTAGCTTGTCTGTGCAATGTTTCTTCTCACTTACAAACAGTTGTGGTATCTGCCATTACTGCTCAATACTAAAGGATGATGATGATGTCATTCTTTTATTTATTTAATTTTTAGCAATTAGAGATTTGATTTAATATTTAATAGCATAACCATGAAATTTAAAATATTAATTTGGCAATTTTTAAAGGATGACAAACATTTCAAATTATTAGTGATGGTAAAAAGTAAACTGTTATTGGATGAACGAAATAGAAACTTGCTATTCCATTGGATGATTGACCTTTGCAATCCATAAGCTCTTTACCATATAAGGCAGACCATCTTTAATTGAAAAGAGTATAAATTTTTACTGGAAACAGACTTTAATGTAGGATTAATGCTTATCATTCATAGTATATAGGTATTCTCCTTTTCTACAATGTCTAAACTTCCATAAATTCTACATCATATAAAATGTTTCCCATAATTTTTTTGAGATATAGAACATAAACATACATTGTATCCATAAGTTACAAGTGTGAATAAATAGTTCTTTGCAGATGAATATAATGTGATAATACAGTATATTCTATCAATACTGTCCCTGCTTCTAATAAAAAAAAAAAAAAGAATGAATCTGTTAAATCAGCAGTTCAATCTGCAAAAAGTCTCTCGTAAATCACAATATTTCAGAAAATTTTAAATATTTCTATTTGTAATATTTATTGAGACATTTTTACTATTTGATCCAGTATATTGCAATTTTAAAAAATATAGTAATTTTTTTATTACAAATAGTTTTTCAATTTAATTCCTTCTTCCTTAATATTGATGGGTGAGAGAACAATTTGGTTGTTATATTTAGATTTAGTAAACTCAAAACTATAAGAATTACCCTTAATTTTAATAGGAAGTGAAAATTGTTTTCTGACCAGTGTAATCAAAACAAATGAGACAGAAAGAAGTATACAATGCACCCATATAGTTGCTTATATTATTTTCTCTCATATGCAATAGGCTTGGTTACATTTAGTTTGGTTTAGTGGCAAAGGACCTCATGGGCCAATTTAAATAAAATTAAATTTTAAATTGGATAAATTTAAAATATAAGTAGGTAACAAAAAATAAACAAAAACATGCAAAATTGAAACAAAGCTACATTTCCAACAAAAGGTAAAATGAACAGTGCATATAAAATAGTGAACTGGCTTGTAGGTACTCATCGTGTTTAAGATACATTGTTTGTATCATTGTTTATTGCATCCTTATTTTGTGTGTGATAGTAAACAATGCAATAATGAAATTTAGCATATAAAAGTATATTGAACAAGATCTAATTATATTTTCATAAATTATGAAAATGCAAAATTTTATAAATGAAATCCTTCAGATTCCTGTTTGAATATTTCTTATCAATTTTTGAATTGCCTCTAATTATAGATATAACTTAAATACAACTTTTTGATATTTTCACAAGCTATAGATTTATTATATAATTTCTGTTTTTGATTAAATTGTTAAATGTATTTTTTCAGTGGAAAGAAAAAGGATATTAGCTCCTGAATTTATTGTCACACCAAAAAATACAATTGTAAAAGAAAATTCTACAGTAACGTTAGAATGTGCAGCAAATGGAGATCCTAAACCTAAAATTTTATGGCTGAAAGATGGTATTACAATTGATATGGCGTAAGTAAAATAATTTTGCTTAAGTTTTATTCTTATGTAGCATTCCTATTTATTTAAAAAGTTTAACTCTTTGACAATTGGCTAGGCACACTTCCTGTTCACCCTCACCAACTTGCATTTTATGATGTTTCTTAACTACTTTGTCATTACATAAAAACCAGTTTGCTGTGCATTTGAAGAAAAGTTTTTTTGTTAAAAATCAAGAGGATTTGCATCACTTAACAAAACAAAAATGATTGTGATACTATATTTAATAAACTTTTAAATAACTATTAAAAAAGCAATACAAGAGTGTATCTCCAAATTTGAAATGCTTGAAGTTGAGAACGATTTGAATTTTGGAATTCATATGGTGGAATTGATGCAATAAAAAAAATTCATTGTTAATTCTTTTTGATATTTTTAATGGTATATAAACAACACAATTGAAAATAATCACACCCACCTTACATTGACAATATTTGATAGTTTACTAAATCATGATAGTATGTCAGGACTACTCAAGCACTATTTCACAGCATAAACAGTAAATCATAATCTTATCCTAAAGGGCTCTCTGCTAAGAAAACAAAGTTAGATTTCAAAATACAGTAAAACCTGTCAAGTTGGACACCTCTATATGTTTGACAGACTTTCCTGGAACTGGACAAAAGCCTATATTTTACTATATGTCCAAACCTCTCTATCTTGGGCACCTCTCTATCTTGCATCTTGAACAACTGTTTGTAATAAGATGGACACATTTTGATTATAGGTTAAAATAAAAATTTTATTTAGCATTAAGCAAAAGGAATTTGTGAAAGAGAAACTTATAACATTGATTAGTCATGCATTGAGATGGTTGTTGATATTATAAATCCATGGTTTATGTATTATTGTAAATACAAACACTGAGCATCGAGAAAAATCAAACTAAAAGCCAAATTATAGCAAGAATATTTTATTGCAACAAAATTTAAAATATTTGGGCTAGTTTTGGTTTTATTTATATTTCATTTTTTTCTTTGAGAATTGTGTGCTGTTTCTTCTGTTGCTGTGATTAAACTTTCCTTAGAGATGTTAAAAAACAGAAAATTAAACAAATTGACATTACACTAAAAGAAGCAAGTTGTTGATCATTTACTATTCTGGATGCATTGAGATGGATTTATGTTGCATGACTAGAACTATCACAATTTACTATTCAGAAATATTTTTAAAAAACTTGCTTCCTTATAGATTTCACTAAGGAAGAAATGCAAGAAGTCAATAACTTTCACCTAGGAGAAGAACTGAATGCTCTTCCTGAGAGCTATCATCATAAAATTTTAATTGAAGATTTTTATAAACATTGACAACAATCTTGTCCATCATGAATATGAAACTTGTACAGCCAGTGACAACGGCATAGCTGAAAACTAAGAGGCAAAAAATGTCAATCCCGCAAAAATATCAATGGGGCCCCCTCTTTTTACTTTATCAATATAATTTATTTTAAACGCTATCTAAACTCTGTAACGGAGGACATCGACATACATTTCTAATAAATGTCGGTGTAAAAATGATTTGTTTAAATGTAAACGATCAAAATGAACATAATTTTATTTGGACAAATTAAATACATCAGAAGATATATAAGTTTACATGCTGTTACCAAATCATTCCGAACATTTGACATTTTTATTTGCAAATTCTATGAGTAAATTGATATTAAGTTTTTTAGCTCTGTCGCATTCTATGGATAACATAGCTAAACCTGCTAATTGCACTTGCATCATTGTGCTACGTAAATAATTTTTAATTATTTTTAGTTTAGAAAAAGATCATTCTGCCAAGGCTACAGTAATAGGTAATGTCAAGTATAATTTTATAGCTATAATTACATCGGGGATGTTACTCAAATAAGATGAATGATTTTTTATCAAGTATTTAAAAAGGTCATTGATGGACATATTATCTGATATATTTTTCTGTATTAAATTTTGAAGCGACAAAAGCAAATCATCGCACATCAGTTTTGTGATGTGTAAGATCACAAAGCTGATGATGTGTAAATTTTATTTTTATTTATAAAAATTACATTTTTTTATAAATATAATTTTTATAATTTTTTTAATCTCTAAAAATGCAAACTAAAAGTTAATAAATGATATACTTAAAAATTGAATTTCCAAACTAGATGAAGTAACAATCTCTTATTTTCAATTTTTATTTTCAGTCATTTAGATAGCCGCTTCCAAATTGTAGGAATAGGAAGTCTCCAAATAGAAAATGTTCGAGAAGGAGATGAAGGTACCTATATGTGTAGAGCTGAGAATCATGAAGATTCTGTGGATGCTAGTGCCACATTAGAAGTACAAGGTAATAATTATTTATGAAAATTCTTTAATCTATATAATAATTTTGTCCTCATTAGTGTCATGTATATTTTTAGACTGAAATATCTGAGACAATGATATGAAACTTTAAATCCTTTTGATACCTTTTGAGTTACCCTTAGAGTTCAAAACTATTAAATATTTTTTTTAAAATACCCACTTTAAAAAAAATATACAAAATTTCAAATATCGACAAAACTATAATTCATTTGAGAAATAGCAGTTTGTTTCTGCTTGGAATGTTTGCTTTCTGGTAGATTGTTAGGTTATTACTTTATCTCTCTGACAATAATTATGCATAATTTGATACTTAAGAATGACATATAATACTTAATTTAACACAAAAATCAATAAATTGTACCAACATCTTCCATTTTAATGTATCTCTGTGGTTTTTATCAATGATGTTGTGATGTTATGTAGTTTCACGTGTGAGAAAATAAAACTCAATCTTTCATTTCTAATCTGTATAGCCATTTGCCAATGAATAATTTCATCAAATGACTTTAGGAAAATTCAGGAACAATGAGTGAGTGAGTGTCATTCAGCCTAATTACACATCCCTTCATCTGTTAGTCAAGATACAATTTATAATCATCTGTTAAAATTAAACAATTCTAAAATGCAAACAGCTCAAAAAAGACAAAAAAAAAACATTTACAATAATATTGAAATGTTTTGATCATATTTAGATTATCACCAGTATAACTTTAAGAATATACATTCCAAACTTTCAAACATTTAAAATATCAAATAGAACTTATTATTTTAATTGTTATATTTATTAATTAAACAATATTAAACTATTATAATTCTAATTGTTAAATTTTAAAATAATTTACACAAAATTATATTAAGAAATAATAAAAGTATTCATACAAATATAATAATAATTTTTATTCAGTTAATCATAATTTAAAGCACTCTCCTTTACATAAACAGTTCCATTTTTATACACTCTTATGATCTAAATATCTATGTCAATGCATTATCATTAATTACAAATATATCTTGGTTTCTTCTTTTAAGTACCTCAATAATTTCAGCTATCTTTGTTTGTTCTAGATTACTGCACACTTTACTGTTTCTCCTCACTCTACAATTGCACCAAGCTCTAAAACTCTTTTCACTAGGGCAATATTCAAACTTCCAGTTGCAATGTTACATTTATGTTCCTTAAGGAACTGTTTTATGTTACATCCTGTTTTTCTTCATATATGCATAAATTGTTGTTATACATGGTAACCTCATATATATCTAACAACAAGTCAGTGCCATATACATCGCTCATTACAAAATGCTGTTTGTAAACACTGTTTTATTTCTATTGTATGTCAACTTACAATCTACTGTTCTTTCTATTCTTCATCTAAGAGAGTATGTCTTTCATATAACTTATTTCCTTATAGTACCAATGTTGCATATGGGCATCTTCATTACCATTAGATCCAGAATTATTGAATTACATTCAACTTCATGATATATATCCATCATAAAGCAAAAAGAGTATCCATGCTGTTTTCCAATATGCATAATTGTATCAAACTCCTGTTTCTGAGTTCCCTGATCATTACATTATGTAAATATCCTCTTAAACATTGATCTTAATCCTGCTTTTTAATATACAATTCAGTCTATAAATCAATTTGGTATTAGGACTACCATAGAAGATGGTTTACTATATATGCCAGTTATATAGGTAGCATTACTGATTTTGAATTTATCATTAAGAAATTGCATAATTGTATCACTTGACTGGCTCAATTTCAATTTAAAGCCCACCATTGTGTCATTAAAAGCCTCAATTAAATCAGATTTATCCATAGCTTTCCATGCTATTAATGAATCTTTCAAAAGCTAAACTGATTAACTCCACTTTCTGAAAATTTATTACCAGAGCATATAAGTGCAGTCAAGTGCTCTAGTACTAAAATTGAGAAAATGAAGTTAATCAGTATGGCTTCTGAGAAATTCAAATATATCATCCATATAGTGGCAAAATGTTTTTATGTGCATTCAGAAATTACTTAAAACTTTCTCTTCCATAAATCTCAATACTAATTCCACTATCACTCCTGGCATTGAACCATCTATTGGAACTTCTTGGATCTATTTATAAAATTTACCATTAAAACTAAAAAATGAATTATGGGTAAATAAGATAAGAGACAATTTCTAACAGTTAGTACAATGGTCAGAATTTGGAATATTGTCCAATAGGAAATGAGACAGAATCAAGGTTTGCAGAAATTATTATGTTCATAATCTAAAACTGTCATTTTTCATGAGAGATGAAGAGATAAATAAAAGTTTTGAGATAGGCAGAAAACATGGGCTTACTACTGCTTACTACAAACTTCATGCGATCTTTTCTCAATTGAATTATGTTACTCCATTTTTTTAAAAAACATCAAAAATCATCACAAAGAACAGGAAAATACAGAAATAAAAACTTCTGATTTTTCTTTTCAATTTAAAATAATAAAATAATTATTTTAAATTGAAAAGAAAAATCAGAAGTTTATATTTCTGTAATTTCCTGTTCTTTATGCTGATTTGAGATTTCATGATATCTATATAGAATAAAGTACATAGAGATATGGAATAAATAAGTAATAGGAGTAATACAAGAGCACAGATGATGAATAGTGAATATGAATTCATGAGAAATCAGTATGTTAAAATTCCGTTTCAAAATATCCAATTGTAAAATAATGAAAAATATTAGAAACAAAAGGAAAAGATTTTACCATTAGAGCTCCTACAGTTTTTAGTTTTAGTTTGAGAAAGATAAAGAGAGATACTCTGGTTTTTTCAGAGTCAGTCATGTGCCAATAGTAACTAGAGGTGATGAGAAGGATGAGTACTAAATAGATGTGATAAAAAGATCTTTAAAAGAAAAATTAAAGAAACATTAAAATGATATTGGACTAAGGAATATCACAACAGTTTTAGCAAGGAAGGCTTACAAGAATAATGTAGATATTAAATGGGATGGTGCAAGCATCCTTAGAAAAGTTAATGATTATGAAGATAGATATTTAATAGAATCATTGGAAGTTTTGAAAAGAGAAAAACATGATGGCCTCATTAATGATAGACTATCAGAAAATGTTCCACTAGCATAGTACTATATCCTAAATTCAATGTAATCTGTTTACCTATGGTCTGTAGCATAAAATATATTTAGTATCCAGACATTATATTTATCTGTTAATATTTTTAAAAAAAACTGTAACTATTTAATAATAATTAATAATTTTTGAACTTTTCTATTTATTCTAAGAATATCATATAAGTTTGTAAGATGTTCGATACATGTTTTATTTCTATATCTATACAATTTATTGTGCTAATGATGAATATTCTGAAAATAATTCATCTAATAAACCATTTTCTTGTTAATTTCTGCTTTGGAGTGTTAATCAATTTGTATATTGTTTTATGTGATCAAGCATTTCTAAAGTTAAACATTCTGGAGAGCATACTGCCTATGTACACACTTCTCAGATATTTCTGGATATCTGAGAAGTGTGAACATGAAGATGTTCACAGTTCTTAGATATGTGAAGATTTTAAAATAAGCTTTATGACCTGTGGATTCAATAGTGTGCAATTTCACAAAATAGCATATAAAATTAAGAATAGATTTTATCAAGAACTATCTAATAGTAATAGAGCACCTTCCAAGAATGTGATGATAGATGTAATAACCATTTTTTGATCTTTTCCAAGGCACCATGCTTTTAAGAATACTGTTAAACACATAAAAGATCAGTATAATGTTAGGATTATTGAACAACAGAATGCTAACATTTTCTCATTTATCTGCAATGCCAAGGAATTTAAGGATTATTTGAAACAAAGTGGTATATACAGTATCCTGCTAGTACATAGTGATACACAAACTATGAAGTATACCCAGACATCGCTTTGTGGGCCAGAGATATGTTCTGCAAATTGATTCATATTTGGGCCAGAGATATGATTCTGCAAATTGAAATAATAATTTCCATATGAAACCATTAAAATGTGGAAGCTAGGGAACCAATACTACTATTTTCAACAAACAGAAAATTGCAAGAGAATTTGCAGTATGTACAGTACACCTACTTCATACTTGAAACAGAAACTGAACAATGCAATATGTTGCTATGAAAGAAAGAAGAGGTTACCCCATTGTATAAAGAATAAAGCTGCTATAATACATACAACTGGACACCATATTGATGATGTAAAGCCAAGTGAAGTATTGTAGCACTATAGATTTGATAAATTAAGTAAAAACAGTTGTTTAGATAAAAAATATATTAATGTAACTATTTGTAAAATTTTTATTATGCCATATTGTGTTGTATTTGATTGCACTAACAGCAATAAGAAAATGTCAGGAATATGATTTTATCAATTTCCTAAATATGATGAATATCAAGATAAATAAATTTCACTTGTATTTACGTATTGTGGCATCAAGAAGTACACATGTACAAATGTATTGGGATCAGTAATTGACCAATGTAACGTGAGCCGCGATGTTACCAAAGGAAAAATTATTTCCAGAATGACTCAAAGTGAAATGTTGTCTTAATATGATTTTATGCCGAAAAGCTTATGCAAATCACAATATTTTATAGGAAAAGGCTAGAATTACTCATTCTGTTCTGTAACATGTTTCAGCTGACATTTTAGAGATCTTAATATCAAGAAACAAGCTAAAGAATGATGTCATTAACATCAAAGACATGGGAACTCTTAGTGAGCAGTGGAAAATTCTGATTGAACAAGGATTATTATGAATTGTTCTCTATTTTTTTTTTTATATTTCTTTATTTTATATTAATTTTTAGTAATTTAATTTTATTTTACTTATATAACATTTAGGTTCTATAATTTTTATGATTTCACATAATGATTTTTAAATATGTAGGGGAAAGTTAACTAAATTGTATCCCCTAAGAAAATAATGCTCCTGGAAATTAAACTATCAGTTCTAAACAAAAAAAAATTTCAAAACAACGAATACAGAATCAAATAAGATTTAAAAATTCTGGAACATTGCAAAACATATTTAAAAAATTAACAACACTAAATAAAACAAGGAGAATATAATAACTTAAAAATACAGTAGATAACTACAAAAAATATATAATAGATTTTAAAATAAATATAAAATTATTAATAGGATAGTAAAGTCCAAAAGTGGGTAATTATACCACCTAGCAATTAACTACACTTATCTGGCAGTGAGCAGTAATACATATAACGAGCTAATTAGAATTCTTGATGGCATATCTCCATGCTTTGGTAATATTATCAGCCTTTCGAATATTGATTACATTATCTGTCAAGCCTGCCTTTAAGATTTCTATTTTTTCGGAAATAAACAGTTCTCCAGGATCATATGTTTTCTTGATAATTTTTGTTTCATCCCATAAAATTTCCAGATCTTTTTCAAATGATCTTTGAGCTAATGCTGTGGTAAGCTTCCCTTTTCTTATATTGTCTTTATGCTCTTGTAATCTGTTGCACAAATTCCTCTCGGTAGCTCCTATATAAACTTTGCTTCTATGGTCTACATTATTTACTGGTATTTTATATTCACCAGAGTCAAGGGTTGCTTTTCTTTTTTCTTTATCGTTTCTCAATAGTCCAAAAATTTGTACTCGTGATGTTAAATTGTACCTCTAAGAAAATCAGGAATATTTTTTTAAAAACTGAACAGTAATTACATATTTATTTCTTATAAAATCTCAGAATATTTCAAATAATATTAGAAAAAAGGAGAGAGTTATTAATGTCACTATTGATCTATAGAAATTGTTATTTATTAAATAATCATAATTAAGTTACAAAAATACTCATTCATATAAAAACAACACTTAATGTTCAATAAACTTAAGTTTATGAATTAGGCCCTAATTTGGGCTTCACAAAACTCTTCATTTTTTATGGAAATCAATTACTGTATTATGAACTGTTCTATTAGCCATCAGTACGATTTACCAAACTTTCTTCAATTACATAAAATTGAAAACTACAGGAAAATGTCTAATGATACCACATAATAGATAAAATTTGACAAATGAAAAGTTATTGTAATAAATTTGAATATTCATTTTTCACATTTGAAATGACAGACAAAATTCTGAAAACTTGCTAACATATATCGAACAATATTGTTCAATTTATGTTCCATAAAGTATTCTATGTAACTGAGGAGGGTATCCAAGATACCGAAAACGTTTTTACTGTTTTGATTAGTATTAAAAGACTATTTTATTAGTTTCCGACTGCTATTAGTGCTTTAATCCACTGAACTAATTTGTGATATGATTAAGCAGTTTTAAAAGTTTGTTGATAGTTCTACACTGTTTTTTACTTAATTTATTGAATCTACAATGTTAAGTTACTTTTCTTGACTTTACATTATCCATATTGCAGCTGGTGGAAGACGTTCACACCATCACACTTTTTTATATCATGAGGAAACTCTTCTTCCTTTAATAGCAGCACACAGTGCATCATTCAGTTTCCATTCCAAGTATGAAGTAGTGTATTGTATATACTGTGGGTGCTTCTGATGTATTTTCTTTTTGTTGAAAATAATAGTGCTAGTAGCCTATCTTCCATGTTTCAATAGTTTCTTATGGAAATTATTACCATATTACATCGAATTTAAGTTTATTCAAATTTTTAAGATGTAAAATTTGGGTGCGGCTTAAATTCAAATTGAATATTTTAATATCTTATATCTCCCAATCTCCCACTCCCCCAACATTTTGCTTTGCGCTCTACGCATGCACATAATATTACACCATTGATAACAGTTTAATTGGTGGTCTCTCGTTCGTACTTTTCTGATTTAATCCACTTTGCTGTTTGATAGTAGTTGTGTATAATCGCATCGTACTGATCATATTTTAATTATAAGAAAAATCATGAATTACTATAATGCTGTTTATAACTGCTGATAGAAACAAATTTATAAGAAAAATCACGAATTACTATAATGCTGTTTATAACCACTGATGGAAACAAATTGCCACCTTTTTTTATTTTAAACAAAAAAAGTATCCCAAGGAAAATTTTCCTAAGGGTGTTATAATTCAAGCACAAAAGAATGCTTGGATGATAACAGACTTGATGAAAGAATGATTAGAACATGTTTGGGAGAAGAGACCTGGCCCTATTTTAAAAAAAAACGAAGTGATATTATATCTGAAGAAGATTCTCAATAAATTATCCAGCTTATTATGTATATTAGTACTTATTTAAGTAAATAAAAATGTTTCTTATTTTTCAATACTTATTATAAATTTAAGTAAAAATGTTTCTTATTTTTCAATACCTATTATAAAATCTTTTTTTTTTTAAAAATGTTTCTTATTTTTCAATACCTATTATAAAATCATTTTTATTTTTCAGCTTATTATGTATATTAGTACCTATTTAAGTAAACAAAAATGTTTCTTATTTCAATACCTATTATAAAATCATTTTTTTTTTTCCAATTTTAAAATCCTACTGCAGCTTAAATTCGAAGTAATACGGTATTTAGATTTACATTGTTTCAATCTGCATCATGTTTTTGAAGAGTGCATCTCTGATGCAAAGTGGGTCTGAGTATATATGATTAAAAACTCATTTATTAAATGCAAATATTGTAGTCAAAATTGCAAATAGTAAAAATATATTAATTAATGAACCAAAAGCCTTTTGTCATTTTTGGATCATGAATCAGCCAAAAAGATGCTTATTAATCTGAAAAATAATCCTCAGTTGTTCATTGTTCAGATATTTTTGTTGTTTGAGTGTTTGGATAAATGATTATCTACTACAGAATGATTGCAAATTTATAATAACTAAAAAGAATATCCAAACAAGCTCAAATTCTGTATTAGATTATCAATGATCCAGAAAACTGAAATTGCTTAAAAAGTTAATAATAAAAATCATATTGTTTTTATACTTCAATTTTAAATCAAGTTATTTCATTTCAGTGCCTCCACGTTTCATAGAACAGCCAGAAAATAAATATGCATATGAAAAAGAAGATATTGAATTTAAATGTGAAATTTATGGAAAACCACAGCCAACAGTCCAGTGGTTAAAAAATGGTGAAATAATTACTCAAACTGAATATTTTCAAATTATAAATGGATATAATCTTCGAATATTGGGATTAGTATATTCAGATAAGGGAATGTACCAATGTGTAGCCACAAATCCTGTTGATAATATTCAAGCATCTGCACAGTTAATTATTTTGGATAATGGTAACCTTTTATAAACTTAAATTTGAAAATCTTAAATAAAATAAATAAAATGTTATTTAATAATAATTTTATTTTAGTTTATCTCAGT
>AYEL01065091.1:0-24859 GCA_000484575.1 Olivierus martensii | reverse complement strand
CGTTTAAAGTCCAACTTTGTAAAAACCGCTCTGCACTTATCCCACTCCACCTTAAATTTAAAGAGAATCAATTTAAGCCAAAAAATTAACGGAAAAACAATTGCTTTGAAATGCAATAGCATAATTCTATCCATATCTAATGTAAAATCAGTTACTTTTTACAATAACAAGTTTCAACGAATCAGAAATATTATTATTCCAGAATCGATTGAAAAAATTAATAATTCTTTTTAATCCATAATTGGATCGATGGAATTTTAATACTTAAGATATAAACATAAAATATGTTTTTAATAAATAATTATTGAACTGATAAAACAGATTATATCTTGTGTTTATCTCGGGAAAAAATTTTTAATCCAAATGTTTTCTTTTATACTATCACTATTCGAGCCGATATATTTACAGCTTCTTCGGTATCAGCTCGAGCCAGTTTGAAACTATTGAAGTCAAATAGCAGTTCACATTATTCAAATTGCCTTTTAAGACAAGTAAAAAGTAGAACAAACATCTACTTATGTGAAACTTGAAAACACCTTTCCAATTTACTTGAATTCGAATAAAATGAGTGTACACACATTAGTAAAATCTTTTCAAATTGCTTTATTAACGCAAGCCAATTTAATTAAAAAAATTTTGACACATGAATGAGGCTCTATTGTGTAATTTTAACTTGAAAATATTTATACTTATGTAAGAGGTAAAAATATCAATTACACTGTTTTAATAATCTACACTAAATCCGTTTATAACTTTGAAATTAATATTTCAACAAATTTCAAAATTTATAAGCTACTGTATTTTAAATATCTAATCTTAACAAAATAGGTAATCTTTCTAAAATAAGAAATTATTAATATCAAAATTCTAATAAAATCGAATAGCAATATATTTTCAGCAATAAAAAATGAATAGACTTTATTACAAGTGAAGTCCTATTCAGCAAAAAATCGTGAATATAAAAGACGCAACTGGTAGTTAATAAGTGTTAAATAATATAAAATCAATCTAATATTTAAATTTTAATATATGATAAATTATTGCATATTTCAGTCATGCTCATTCCTGAGCGACTTGAAAGATGTTATTATAGATATGTTTGATCTATCCATCTTCAAGAATCTACGCTACACCATATTTTGCATTTCAAACTTTCTTCTGTACGCTTATGTTGATGTTCCTTATGTGTATCTTCCGGATAACGCTATCAACCATGGTGTGGATAAAGAAGCCGCTTCCTTTCTAATATCCGTTTTGGGAATTCTCAACACAGGAGGTGTGGTGAGTATATTTTTTCGAACTATATATAATTGGGAAATAAAGTAACTTATTTTTCTTTATTCAGGTTATGGTAGGATACATCGGTGATAAATCGTGGATAGATTCATCTCTACTGTATAGTGCTTTTATCGCTATAAGTGGGATTGTTATGGGAGTTATTCCATTGGTGATAGATTATTATGGCATGGCATCGTTGGTTGCTATTTACGGATTTACTATCAGTGCAAATTATACGTTAGTTTCGGTTATTGTCGTCAATCTGATTTCTCTCGACTGTTTTACCAATGCTTATGGACTTCTACTTCTGGTACAAGGCGTGGCCAGTCTAATAGGGCCTCCGTTAGCAGGTATTGCAATTTTTATATATTTATTAGTTATGAAATTTTACATTATTAAAAAATCAATGACCTGAAATATTCAAATTGTATCAACATGAATTTTTAGGAATATAATTAAGAGTATACAAAATGTCAACAAAAAGAGAACGATATTTATATCTCAGAATTTAATTTTGAAAAATATTTGCCAAAATGACTTATATTGCTCTGATATTTTTTATAGATGATAAATAAATAATGCATTTTCTATTCAATACACATATATCTACATTATCTACATTTATTATCACATTTCTATATTTTCTGAATCAGTAATACATTTTCTTAGAGAAGTTAAACAAAAAATAATGCGATATATTATTGATAACTTTTTTTATTGAATTAATCTTTATTATTTTATTTAAAATCTCCTAAAGAAATTTCTGTAAATTTTTTATAAGCCATGCTACATTTACCAACGCTTGTGACAATACGATTTTTATATGCTCAAGGATTATAAATCTGGATAGAGAAACAAAGAGTATTTTTTTATTAGATTTTATTTGTAAACATCTGTTTTATCAAACACATTACAGTATTATTATTATTTTGAGAGAGTAAAAGATTTGGATTTTCAGATCCCAAATTGATCAATGTGTTTATTGACAGAAATTTAAAGCTGTTAAGTATTACAAAATATGAAAATTTTTAAAAATAAACTTAGTATAAACTTTATAGATTAAATATTTTCAGAAGACAATTGTAGTCAAATGCTTTTTGTTAATCATTTTTATATTTATAACCATAAGATGTCAGCTGAAACATTCTGTTAGCATCTTGCTAACATATATTCTCCTTTTTCATAGTCATATTTTAATGTAGCGAAGTAGATTGTAGTCTTTCTAAGCATATAAAACACTTTTAATACCAGTAATGATTTTTTAAATCTAGAATATAGAAGGTTGAAATTACTAGACTGATATAATAATCAGCAGTTTCCGGAAAATTAATCACTTTCTTTCTGAATTTGTCCAGGTTGAAATTACTAGACTGATATAATAATCAGCAGTTTCCGGAAAATTAATCACTTTCTGAATTTGTCTGCTATTTTGAAATAATTAAATATGCGTCGATTAAAAATATATATCAACATCTGAAGGATAGTCTGAGATTAGAATATTTGAATAATCCAATCTAAAGATCCTATATCACTTTAACTATGGAAAACTTGAGAAGTTTGAACATATTTTAATGGATGTTGTTGTAGTAGCTGTGGCTTCACCGCTAAATGGCAGAACATGCCCGCAAAATCTAATTAGTTCAAATATTTTCAGTGATGACTGAATAATTAGATAGAATAGTGTTCTTGTAAATATCATTTTTCCTTCAAAAACAGATAATTGAAATATAAATGAAAATAGAAATTATATTAATGTAAATATAAAATATGTTTTAATGATTTATTTTCTAAATCTCAAAAGCTTTATTCTGAATTCGCAGATAATCTATGTTATTTTAAATTGATAGTAGATAAATTATATTTATATATATTGCATAAATGAAAAGTTTTCATTGTATTGATTCTGCTAAGATGACAAATTATGAAAACGATTATGAATCAAGCAAGAACTTGTATCATAGGAATGAGATTAGATATTTATAAGTGATGCAATCAATATAAGAGGACTTTGATCAATATATATAAAAGATTTTATCCCGAATAATTATGAACTAGTGAATCAAAACAGACCAATAACATAACTTTGAAATTTGGGAAATAAAGAACTTATGCAAGGTTCAAAAGTTAAACAGTGGAAAGTGGCGTTAGAGTCAAATATCTGTTATTTACTCCCATAAAATGTTTTTATATGAATATAAAAGTGATCAAAGAAAGTTATTCAAATTATTTATTTACTTACAAGATGATGATAAAACTTGTAGAGCCAGTTTTTTATAATTTCCGATCAATTCGATTCATTTCCCTTCTGTGTGTCATTTCCCAAAGCTCTACTTTCGTAAAAGATTTCGGATTTTCTCGATTTCGGATACAAAAAACTCTATATCTTTTACGAGAAAATCCAAATTCATACAAGATGATGATAAAACTTGTAGAGCCAGTTTTTTATAATTTCCGATCAATTCGATTCATTTCCCTTCTGTGTGTCATTTCCCAAAGCTCTACTTTCGTAAAAGATTTCGTATTTTCTCGATTTCGGATACAAAAAACTTTATATCTTTTACGAGAAAATCCAAATTTAAGTTTTGGCGCATGAATGACGCCTCTCTAGGAAAACAACTATTTTGTTGGGGCCTCGGTGGCTCTGTCTCTAGAACGCGCGCTTTCGATGCTCGAGGTTGTAGGTTTGCATTCTTGTTCCGCACTTTTTGTGATAAAATTTTTTTTTTATAAATATACAAATAAAAAGTAATAAAATTTTATATATATTGTATTTAAAAATAAGCAATTAGATATTTGTGAAATGTAAACTTTTATGCATTGGATATTTCTCTGATGTCTGATATTTCAGCATATTTTCTAATCCGAAATTTTAATTCTATGGACTTTGAAATTGAAGACTAACTGCATATTTATTTATTTTAATAACAAACGAATATTAACACAGTACTAACAATCAATATGCAGCATTAATATTGTTTTATCTCATTCTGGATGACAGTTTTCAGCTTAATAGAGAATTATTACGTATGTTTGGCAGATATACTTTTATAACAGATATAAACATTTATATAACTTTACTTCTCCTACTTTTAATATAATAGATTTAAATATTGATATTATTCATAATTTTTAATTTTAAATAAAACATTTGATGAAATCGATTATTTCTAAAAAGCATATGCACTTTTTATAAATAATCGATGTATATAATCACAAGGTGATCCTATCAAGAAACTTAATTGAAAACCTTATTATTATTGAATTTTAAATATTACAGTAAACCTAGACGTTGATTATTTTTATTAAAAGCTGTATATAAAGTAGTATCTATGTTAAAACAATAATAATAAATGAAACATATTTGCGATTATGATATATCCTGATTTCGTTATGCCAATGCGGAAAAACGTGAGGGAAACATAAATATTTAAATGACGCTCTGTCTAAACAAAATAATCATTTAAATAATAACAATTTAATTCACACTGGTTTCTCTTTTCCCTTGATAAGTATTCACTTTTTTTTGTTTTCTGTTAGTTTTAATCTGAAGTTAATTTGAATATTTCAACAATAGTTAATTTTTGCTGTATGTTACCTATTGAAAATATGTTTTAAGTTTTGAACTTGAATTGCAGGCTGGCTGTTTGACTTGACTGGAAATTACGACATAACTTTCTATTTAACTGGCATCTGCATCTTTGTATCGGGAATTATGGTAGCACCAGTAGCCAAATCTCAAAAACCTCAAAGTTCTTCGAGTTTGCTGAACAGTAGCGAACCATCCGTGGTAAAAGAGAAGATTGAGAGGGTTAGGTTCAAAGAAGAAAGCTCGGAAAATATTTGCAATAAAACTATTACTTCCAATAGTGAATGTAACGGCTATATAAACCATATGTCAGTAGATTTAAATAAAAAATCTCTCAATGAGAAGCAAGTACATCTTAAAGATGAAAATTTTATTACCATACATGAAAATCCACTAAATGGCACAAATATTGTATAAATGCAATGTAAATATGCTTTTTTATATATATATATAGTATATAAGGGGTTTATTCACATATAATAAAAAAGGTGCATTATCAAGTTTATTATTTTTCAGTAGAGTAATGTTAAAAGATCTTATTGTATGTACTTTAGATTATTATAATTATTATTAATATTTACTTATTGTATATAGTGTATTGTAGATTAATGTTTCTGTAACAAAATCGAGCGAAGTTTGTTAGAATTGAGAATCAAAATTTCTGAATTTGATAAAGGTTATTGTTTGATCATTTTGCAGATGAAATCTCGTTTGCGTACAACACTTTTATGAAAATTTTATTCCAAGAAAGGCTAGTTATTGTTAAACAGTCTTGGTGTTAGTTACGAAATATTTCAAAATCTGCTGATTACAAAAATATTGAATGTATATATCAAATAACGGCATAAGATATTTCCCATGTAATGAAGCGGATTAATTTAAAATAAGACCAATATCAAATTTAGAAATACATATATATATATCGCAGATTCTTCAATTTTATCAAATCCCTCGATAATTTGTTACGTTTTTTCACTCATTCTACTAAATTTTTTTCCTCTCAAAAATTAATCATCTCTAATTAGTTAAAAGTAGAATTTTGCTCGATTTTATCGATCGGAGCAACTGTATACTTAAAATGATTTTAAATGTAACGTGCACAGAACTAATCTCATATTTTGCCTTAATTATTCTCGGCTTAGTAGTTCCTCGGCCTGTATATAATATAAGCCGTCTTGTACTTAAGAAAAATTGCACAATATTATATATCACTATTTTCTGCATATTATATTGATATAGAAGAAGTGAGCTTTGGGAGGAAGTTACTTAGTCGAAATGTAATTAAATTTTATATAGAGCAGTTCGTGTAATGTTCCTGTTATCAATTATTATTTTTTTAATTTTTTCATTTAGTTTTTATTAGAAGTTTAGCTATTCTAATTTCTAGTTGGTTGTATACATGTGTAATATTTCCATTTGTAATATATTTATGTAAGAGTTTCACTGTGATACGATTAAGCTGGGGGAAATGTGCCAAAATGAACGATCCTGAACATTGTAATCCACGTTAATGTCAATACATGGATAGAAGGATATACAGTATGTAGGTTCAATGGACATGCCATTGGTGCCTATAATCTCAAAATGTAATTTCGATGTATTTTCATTTATGCTTCTTTCTTGTGTTTTAGTCATGATTTTAATACCACATTTTACGTGGAATGTTTATTTTCGATTTTTTCCTCACCTAATCTAGAAGCTATGCGGATAGCTTTAAATATTTTATTTTTATGTGAAAGATGGTGATTCCATTTTGAAATTAAAATATCCTAAAGTAATGGATATTTTTGAAATTGGTTTCCTTGTAAGTTAAATGTAAAAATTACATTTTAGAACAATAAAGTCAAAGAATTTTTGTATAAGAGACTAATATACTTTTAACGCAATTATCTAGTATTTAGTAAAATAATTTATACAAATTTTTTTGGATTACCTTTCTTTTATTATGTAATATAAACGTTTATTTGTACGAGAAAATATTAAATATTACATTTTTCACGTTAAATCAGCTATCATCATCAAAGCTCGGATATTTTTTAATAGCTGAAACTGTCAAGTCACAGTCTTCAAAAACATCCCACGCGTGTAGAATCAAAAAATTCATTGCAGTTTCTACTTCTGTTTGAATCTAAAACAATCAAATTCATTAATTTTCTTTCAGGAAAAGAAAAAAAGATAAAATGTTTTTCATAATTACCTTTAGAGATTTTGGTTTCTTTATTAGCATGACAGATGCAAGATATTCTGCTAACCTCAGACAACCACGATCTTTGCTACTGCATCTCTGAGCTATGTTTTCTAACGTCACTACTAAATATTTAGTGAAAATATAGTTATATTGAGGAATTCTTTTTAATAACCTGAAATTACAAAAAAAAAATTTTAAAATCCATACTTAAAATTTTGTAATAGGTCTTAAAATTTTCACCTTTTGTATTCTCTTATGGCCGCTTCTGTTTTATACTTCGTTGTCACTTGTGAATGGTTACAATTAGGCAAACTTTTAACTAACGAAGACCAGTCTTGATACATTCTCGAACATAAAGGGCTTTTCGGTAAGGATTTTATGTAACACTAAAAATTTTACAATTTATAATTTTCTTATTAATTTTATTTATTAATATAGCATATAAATTTACCCACTTTTAGCACTCCTAGAACGGCATAAGTAACATTATTCTTGTATGAAATTTGAAATAATTTTCCTCTTTTTGCTAACTTTTTAAACGAATACGTTAATTTTTTATCTTCTTTACTTAATAAAATGGATTCGTTAGTAGGAATTTTTCCGTATTGAAACAAATATTGAAATAAAATCTGGAATAAAAAAAAAGATTCGAGAAGTTAAATAATATATCTGAGAATCAATTAGAAAAATTGAAAAGTCAATAATGGATAGAAAAAGAAAAATAAATATATGCAAAATAAGTACATTATTAAAATATATATAAATGTTAAATTAAAAAAATAAATGCAATTATTGTATTTCAGATTAGGAAGGTGTAATTTATAACAATTAAATAAAAAATTTGAAAAGTAATCAAATATCAAATCAATTTTTTTAGTACTAATATGCAAATGGATGCAAGTTATTTTATCAAATGCAGTATTTAAATATAATTTCATCATCATTCTTTTGCTTCGAAGTTGACAATGACTCAACAGTCAAGTAAAAAGTGTTATATAATATAATAATTAAAAAAAGTCATCGTCACGTATTATTTTAATAGCAATCTACATTTACGTAAAGTCATACACGTTTTTCACTTATTTCATTTAGCATACATTCTTAATTAAATGCAATCGAATGATTATTTACAATAACTAGATAATAATATTTGTAATTAATTATACTTGTAATGTCGGATGAAATTTTCCATTTATAAATGCCGAATCCTCTAATTTTCTTCCAAATTTCAACCTGAAAATGAAAAAAATTAAGCTTGAACAAACTTAATGATAATATGTACGAAATTTAAACTATACTGATATACAATTTATAACTTTAGCATATTAATTTTGCTTTCATACTAAAAATTTATCAAAAATTATTTTTTATATTTATTACCTGCGAATATTTTGATAATTTATCACATTTTCCTCGGATATACTTCTATTATTCAAAGCATAACATGGAATTGAAAAGATCCTATTTCTGTGAGTTTTCGGCATTTATATTTTTAAAAATACGATATTAAATAATAACGAATTCGAACAAACGATAGTTACTGCTTTCATTCAAATGACTCGTAGGCTAATAAATTTTCAGATTCACCTAGCGGGAGATTTTTTTTTTTTTTATTTTCTTTCTTTTCTAATACCGTATGGAATTTATTGAGAGTTTTATCCTTGTAATTTTATATTTTAATATAAAATATTTTTGCAGTTATAATTTTGCTTGAAAATAAATTATTATTCTAATTTACATATATTACATTCACTATTAATCCATATTTTAAATAAAATTTTAAAGTTGAAGAAAGATTTTTCCATCTCAGAATTATGTAATATAAAATAACTGTATTATGGTTGATATGGCATATTATACATCTATAATTTAAATTTATTTTCGATAAAATTTCAATTCGACATTAAATTTATCAGACAGATATTAAAAAAATTATCAGCATCCGTTGGTTTATTCAAAAACTATTAAATCGTTAGAATTTCAGTGTTATGGCTTTTCAAAATAACAATATAAACTACTATGATGATTCATCGTGTCAGCGAAGTTAAATTGAGCAATAAGCAATCTGATACTAGAGGACAATGCATCAGATTTTAGCCACCTAGTGATTAAAAATTCATGTCTAGGCAACGAAATGATGCAATAAAAAAATCAGCATTGCCTTACTCATATCTATTATTTACACAGTATTTATAGTTCTAAGACTGAAAAGTTTCTATTTTACTTCATCAATTATAAACCAAAATAGAGTATTATATCGATATAAATAGCATTTTGACTAATTAGGAGAGCTCAAAAATTAATTAGCAATTTTCATAAAGGAAAGCTTTCAATGCAATTTCCAATAAATGCTAATAATTAAGTGGCGGATTCCAGGCCTTACCACTTATTGCTCATCTCTTTGGAAGAGATAGCCAGATTATAGAGGATTGGGACTGATAAGCCTGGCCCGTTTCTTGATATAAATTTTAGATGTTTGATTTAATTTTCTTAAGTCGTCATATTGCACATGGAATATACTGTATCTGGCGGCAGCCACTTTTAGGCTAGCTAACATCCATGGTGAAATTAGCCGAAAAGTTGAAGTATGGGGTTCAACGGACCGAGCTCGGACCTTTCCTTCAGGAGATATGGGACCAAAAATTGAACATGGATCCGCCAAGGTGGTAGACGATTGTTTTATCACATAACCATTCAGTCGACATTAATTTTAGAGATGTGAGAAGTATTCCATCTGTGGCCTCTGGATGGAAGACAAAGCATTTCCATGAGGCCAATTTAGCCGATTATAATGGAAGATTCTATTTATTGTTTTACGCTGTTTTCACACCTGAGATTCAAATATCCATCAATTCAGCCGGATTGGCGCGTGGAGACGCTTCGGATTTCCACCCTGCCGGGTTCAAATCTTTGGATCTCCCCCTTGAAAAATTTATCATGAGTTCCGGGCTCTATCCGCGATCTTTGTCCTCCATAATTCTGCTGATTCTCCCATAGTCTGGGAAAGAGCTTTTTTCGCCCCGCCACTTAGTACTCTTACTGAATAGAAAGTGGCATCATCTGTTGACAAAAATGTCCATCAAACGCTTCTCACACCCGTGATAGAATGGACTCTTAGATGGAATGAAGAACAAGATTCAACGTGCTGGCTCCGGTTTCTTTCAACTTGGCATAAAACAGCATTCCTGTTGGCCGGATTGGCCGCGTAGAAATGTTTTGGCTTTCCATTCTGGAGAACCCAGGTTCGAGCTTCGAGTTCCATCCCTTGAAATCATTGAATCTGGGCCCGGTCCATCGATCCCCGTCCTACAAATCCGGCTGACCCCTCCGCAAGGGTGGACAGCCTGTGGAAGAGCTGTTTTGCCCCGTCGCTTAATATTCTTAGAGACCTCGCTTAGAGAATGGAAAGTTTCGTCATCTGTGGTAAAAACCTAACAATCCCGAATAATTCAAGAGTTCTGAATAAAAAATGAAATCTATAAATTTAAGAAAATATGAAGAGAGGATAGATAAAAAACAATGATAAAGAACTATGAATTTGTCAAATGAAAATATGCTAGACTTCAAAGAATATGAGTTTGAATTTTGATTTCACATTCCTGTAAGCTGGATAAACTCGTGGTAAATTACCTCATGGAGGATCTGGGCTAAATTTCTGGGTCTCATTCCTCTTGATTTTTTCAGGAAAGTCCTTCCCAGAGTCTGTAGGAAAGCATTCGCTTACTACCTTGCCAAATTACAGTTCAATTCCAGGCCCCACACATCCAGATTTTCAGGAAGAATGAAAGCCCTGATCGTTTAATCCCATCCTTCAATCTTTCAGGTAATCTCATCTAGCCTATAATGGGTTTAAAAATGATCACAACGAGGTACAGAATACCCTGGTAGCGGCCAGGTAATCTCATCTAGCCTATAATGGGTTTAAAAATGATCACAACGAGGTACAGAATACCGCGCAATTTTAGATGACAGCTTAACTGAAACCAAGGACGTCCTTGACTGAAACTAACCTATTAATTATACTATTAACTACTTAATCTATTACCTATTAAATTAATCTACTAATTAATTAAGATTAATTAATTAGATTAAGCAAGAGGATTAATTAAGATTAATCCTCTTGCTTAATCTAATTGGACTACAGTCGTAGAATGCTGTCTTTCAGCTGAGCCAGCCGATCACAATATAAGTGTGGACGGTCACTTTTTTTTATTTTTACATCTCTTTCCAATCAATGCAGAATTTTCACAATATAAGTGTGGACGGTCACTTTTTTTTATTTTTACATCTCTTTCCAATCAATGCGATAACTAAGAGGTGGGGCAAGTTCCAAGCACGGGCTGCACACATACCTGTGGAGGGTAGGGTTGCCACCTCTTCGGGTTTGACCCGGAGACTCCGGGTTTCAGCGAGTTGTATCCGGGCTCCGGGTTTAAGTATTATTTCTCCGGGTTGTGTAGTAAATCCCCCACGTAATTATAAAAATAAATAATATTTTGTATTAGAAATTAAGAACTTGTATGCAAAGCGTGTAAAGGACTAAAGAGATCTGTGGCGCGTATCTCGTGTATAGAATAGTTGGCGGGATCAGTGGTCCAACGCCCACAACTCAAGACTGACCCGCTCTGTCCGCTTTCTATGCTCTTCTACTTTCTTCGCAGTTACTATCCACCCTCTCACTCCCGTAGCTCTTTTCTCTCCTCTTTACCACGGGCCTCTTTTTGGTGTTTTATTGCATGTTTTTCCCATCCCTCGAGTTTGAAACAAAATGTTAATGGAGGGAAATAAAGCGGCTAGGAAGTAAAATCCATTACAGGATATCTTAGTTAGGGAGCTAACTCCTCCCTAAATTGGTCTAATAATTGCACTAGTATTAGCTAATGAAGTTTACGTTCTGCAGTCTCACTCGAGGGGAATTCAGGTGTCCAAATCCCGACAGTTTTTTTTGGTCAACAGATGACACCACATTCCATTCTAGTACAATACTGTGTGGCAGGGTGAAATAAGCCCTTCCACAGGCTGCCCATCTCTGCGGAGAGGTCAGCCAGATGGTGGAAGACGGGGATCGACGGGCCGGGCCCGGACCCCATGATAAATATTTTCAAGGGGTGGGACCCAAGATTCGAACCGGACCCCATGATGATATTTTCAAGGGGTGGGACCCGAGACTCGAACCAGGGTCCTCCAGAGTAGAAAGCCGAAGCGTTTCCATGCAGCCAATCCGGCCGACTAAATCCCGACAGTTGTCCCAGCCGTCCTCACTCTTTGCGTTGGTCGAACTTGCGTGTGACTTTTGTATCTGGTCAGTCAGGAGAGGTCTATTGACCATCGTTACATCGGAGACAGTTTGAAAATCCTTGTTGATTGTTGATTGGTTAAGTTATATTGATAGTTCCAAATTGCATGGCAATGTTATATCTGAAAAATAAACTGGAGAATAGATTAGATCAATTTTTTAGTATTAAAATGAACAGAAGTTTAGATTTTCCAACTGCCTATGAAAGTCGGCTGGATTGGCCGCGTGGAAACTTCGACTTTCCACTCTGGAGGATCCGGTTCGAGTCTCGGGTCTCACTCTTGAAAAAATTTATCATGGGGTCCAGGCCCGGCCCATCGATCCCCGTCTTCCACAATCCGGCTGACCCCTCAGCAGGGATGGGCAGCCTGTGGAGGGGCTTTTTTCGCCCCGTCACTTAGTATTCTATGTGAATGGAAAGTGGCGTTATAAAAAGAAAAAAAAATTAATTAAAACTGCCTATGAAAAACTAACATTTGTTACTGAAGCGAAGAAGGCGTATACAAAGGCTATTGATTAGTTGGTAAAATTTTATAATTTTGAAAACAGCCCATTCAAATATTTTTCAATAATTAATATTAAGAACGAAAATTTTAAATATCAAGATTTTTTAGATGCTGCAAAATACGTAAATGTAGAATTAGATGCCGATAAATTATATGGTGATATCTACCTTGTTAAAAATATCATTCCTTCCATCAAATCGCTTGATTTGCCAACCGATAAAAAATGGATAAAAATATTTTCCTCTGATGTTTTCACCGAAATAACAGAATTTGTTGGTAACATTCTATCGATACCTATAAGTAATGCATATTTGGAAAGAATTTTTTCGATTATGGGAAATACTTGGACAGACAATCGTAATAGGATGCGGGTTGAGCTGGTAAAAGCAGAATTATGCACAAAACTTAATTTCGACATGAACTCTCAAGAATTTTATGTATTCATAAGAAAAAAAAGAAAATGCTGATTTTTCTAAAAGCTGCATATGATGTCATGGAAAAATCTATATCCGAAAAAATTAAGAATGGATTGTATGTATTTGTAATTGTTTGAATCATCATTATATATATTAATAGCGAAAGGTGGTTGGTTGGAAACACCTTTTGAAGGTGAACCACTGTAACGATTCATAATAAATAGTGTATTGTTAGAAAAATCTAACTTTCGAATTTCTGCGACAGCCAAAACTTTTTGTCGTTATTCATAATTTAAATATTAAGGAATAAAAATTAAATTAAAATGATAGTTCCTCTAAAAAGATAAAACCGCAGGTGGCGCTGTAACTTTGGATTGAGAACCACTGGTCTAGATCCCATGTACGAGTATATCTGTAATCGCACCAGCTAAAACCTCCATATAACTACTACAAGAAGAAGTATATCTGTAATCTGAATGTAATAAATAAGAATAACTATAATAATCTGTTAATAAAAATTCGTTGTTAAATCTAAATTATTATTTAAAATACTTAGGTGTGCCGCCAAATTTTAAAATATTGAAATGTGTTCCCCATCATAAAAAAGATTGAGAACCACTGGTCTAGTTCGATAGTTTGATGTTCGCAAACTTATTACAAGTGTTCCGCAAATTTAGGAAACATATCTTTTTATATTAAGGACTGCAAGCATAGATTTTACATTATATCACTTTATATAAATTTTAAATGATTTTGAGGTTCCCAAAGATTTTTCTATAATTAAAATTCCTCTTCAATTTCAAAAAGATTAAGAAACGGTGGTCTAGATTATGATCAATTTTTGAATTTTATCTCGGATGAATTACTTCATACTTAAACTTATAAATATGCAAAAAGAATATCGTAATTCCCGAAATTCTAGTTTGATCCTTTACTGAGCATAAGAATAGCCTAGTTTAGTGTTTTGGATTTTCATATATTAAAAATTAATATAGTTATAAAATTTTCGAATTGTAATTTTTACTGTTTTCAGTTATTATAGTTTGTTAACCAGGAATTGGAGGTTTATATAATCGGGATTATGTCTATCTGCTTGTCTGTCCCCACGAATAAATTTTGAAGTAATCAGCAAATTTTCATGAAATTCAGTACTTATATTCTGTCATTAAATTAAAGAACACACCGACATCACATCCTTTAATACAATAGGATCGTTTAATCCTACAGGATAGAATATCCTTTTTTTCAGAATTTTAGTTTGCATTATTGCCAACTGACACTAAATATTAGCAAAGATAGCATATGTCTTATCTGACTACTAATCAGTAGCTCATATAAGGCTCATAAATATCTTAAGACACTAACTAACTATAGGGTAGGTCTGCTCTTCTAAAAATAGCACAAGGTCCAGAGCCGGCTCAACATACGATCGCATTTTGTATTTTATTATTATTATTATTGTAGTATGACTGTAAAATACTGTATAAATATTTTTATTTTAAAAAGTTCTCCGCAACTCCAAAAAGATTAAAAGAACCGCTGGTGTAGATTACGGTCAACTTTTCAATTTAATCTTGGATGAATTACTTCATACTTGAACATATAAATATAAAAAAATGAATCACGTAATTCCCGAAATTCTATTTAGATCCATTAATGAGCATAAGAATAGCATCGTTTAGTGTTTTGGATTTTCGTATATTAAAAATTAATTTTAATTATAAAACTTCCAAATTGTGATTTTTACTGTTTTAGGCATTAAATTTTGTTAACCAGAAAATGGAAGCTTATATAATGGGGATCATGTCTATCTGCGTGTCTGTCATCCAGTAATAATTTTTCAACTAATCAGCACATTTTCATGAAATTTAGTAGTGAAATTCTGCCATTGAATAAAAGAACACTTTGATACCGCATCCTGTGAGAACCCGAGGTCGGCCCGCTGGAAAGTATCACTCCTCACCCGATCGTAAATTTACGAAATTGACAAATTTATAGGTAATATCGGGTGAGAGGGTCTCTCTTCCAGCCGGGTCCGAAGTACTTCGGTCTCTACTATCTCCCCGAAAGAAAATAAACATGTTATGAAGTAAGCTGCACGGAACTCCGACATCGTGCAGGTGTTCGGAGGGGTTGTGCAGAATTATTAGACAGAGGTTAAGAGTTCGCCTTCCTTAGGAAAGGGGAGAGATATATTTGTTTATCTATCAAAAGTGTAGAAGGGGAATCTGAACAAAGAAAGTTCAGTTGGTTCCAGCCCGCCGTGTAGGACAGTTTTTGTTCCAGCCCGAGAGATAGACAGTCACCTTTTTCGGAAATCTAAGGAAGGCAGTCGGCACTTATCCGTTAAAAAGTTGATCGCTCAGTTGTCGCAAAGGACAACCTGTGGGTTCCAGATCGTCGAAGCATTCAGACGTGCTCGCTTACTTCAATAAGTCGGGCTCTAATCGTCGAAGAGACAGTTAGTGTAATATCTCGGAGACAACCGCAAGGAGAGACACCCTCGTCCCGACCGACGAGTGGACATCCCAGAAACTCCGACGAGTGCCAGATCTTGTCCAGCTCTCCTGTTCCTCGTCTTTTCGCTATATTCTTCGGACTTTGATTTTTTTTACTGAAGCATTCAGACGTGCTCGCTTACTTCAATAAGTCGGGCTCTAATCGTCGAAGAGACAGTTAGTGTAATATCTCGGAGACAACCGCAAGGAGAGACACCCTCGTCCCGACCGACGAGTGGACATCCCAGAAACTCCGACGAGTGCCAGATCTTGTCCAGCTCTCCTGTTCCTCGTCTTCTCGCTATATTCTTCGGACTTTGATTTTTTTTACTCCTCCTTTAAGAACTGTCTCAAGTCCATCCAACTCCAGACGTCGACTATACCTCCAGCACCCGGCGTGGAAGAGAACTTCAATTGAAAAAGGTATTGTCCTTCGACTTAAATTGTCGGGTCTGTTACATGTAAAGAATTTATCTCTCACCAATGGAAGATGTTTGTACCTACAAACGTAGTCTCAGTGTCCGTTCTGTCCAGCTTCTCATCACCCGTCCATACTCGCGTCACACGCCGCTCATAGGCTATCTGCTTGTCGGAGACTGCTTGTTAACGACTTAGCGGGCTTCGCGGGCCTCACAATCCTATAATACA
This sequence comes from Olivierus martensii, assembly GCA_000484575.1. Lineage (NCBI taxonomy): Eukaryota > Metazoa > Arthropoda > Arachnida > Scorpiones > Buthidae > Olivierus > Olivierus martensii. Next base: position 8,443 of record AYEL01065091.1, on the reverse strand, counting down.
ATAGTATCGTTTAATTCTACAGGATAGAATATCCTTTTTTGTCACAGATTATATTATTGCCAATAGACGCTAACTATTAGAAAAGGTAACATATGTCTTACTTGACTACTTATCAGAGGCTGATATAAGGCTCATACTCATCACCCGTCCATACTCGCGTCACACGCCGCTCATAGGCTATCTGCTTGTCGGAGACCGCTTGTTAACGACTTAGCGGGCTTCACAATCCTATAATACAATAGTATCGTTTAATTCTACAGGATAGAATATCCTTTTTTGTCACAGATATTATTGCCAATAGACGCTAACTATTAGAAAAGGTAACATATGTCATACTTGATTACTTATCAGAGGCTGATATAAGGCTCAATTTGAACAATTTTAGTTTTCATCGGAAATAGCAACCCCGTGGCCTAATTAGCATATATTGAGTTTCAATATAACATATTGATTAGAATCCACTCCAGAGATATATGATTAGGGTTAATTAATTTATAATTACTCTGTACAAACCTTTACTCAAAATCTTGAGATAGAGCTCAATGCAAAAAAGTAATTGAGCGTGTGGACGTTTTCGGTAAATGTAATCTTCCGTAACTTCCTTCATTATATCGTACTGTTTATACGTTCCGCAAATATTGAAAAACGATACATATATTTTAAAATATTTTTTCTTAATACATTATTTAATTACATAAACTTTGACAAACACGGGGCCCCCTCAAGCGCGGGGCCCGATTGGGTGCAATCGGCTTAAATCCGGCACTGTGCATGGATATAGGGATTGATCTCAGACTCTCCAGAAAATTATCAAATTTGAGAAATTCTAATATCAGCTTCGAAATATCGTAGAAAGTAACCGCCAATTACCTCTTTTTCAAAAATTAATTAAAATTTATAAAATGTAGTACATAAGAATTATTTAAAATAATTGGAATTTTTTAATAATTTAAAACAGAAATCTGTTTTAATATATGAAATAAATTCTTTTGACAGAAATTAATTAAGTCCAGAATTTATGACTGGCTTACGTAAAACAACAAGCAGATTAAAAAACACGGGAAATTCTGCTGTGTACTAAATTTGACTTCACAATGATGATATAAATTAAACTTTGCTGTGCCTGTCCAAGACCATCTTGATGTACTGCTGTTGAAAGTATTTTCCCTGCTAACAGAAAGGAGGAAAAGACCAAATTGCAATCTATATTCATTCTTCTTGAATAAATGTAAAAGTTTGGATAATTAATAAGTATTTTAGAACACATATTATCATACTGATTTATTAAAAAAATTTCAAAAATATTGAATATTTTCATTGGTCGTTTATTAAAATTATTTTTTATGTGGAAAACGAATGGTTTGTATCCGTTCTAATAAAAAATACATATATTTAATAGTAAAATAGGAAATTACATACTATTAACTTTTCATACGCACAATCGCATTCGAAATTAAGATTGGCAAACAATCAATAAAAAGAAATTTTTAATTCAAAATGATTGGTTTTTTATTGTATAAATTTGTTTTAAATTTAAGGTTTGAACATGTTAAAATTATGAAAATAATCACTATTAGCAAACAAACAAATAAAAAGTTGAGTTCTACTTTTATAGACAATGCAAGTTGAAATATGAAAATATAGTAATCTCTGAAATTCTGTAATAGGTGGGACTGTGAAACATAACGCAAATCGAAAATTACGTAATTCGGGGTAGCTACAGATTCCGAAAATTAATTTTAGGTACCAAGAGCGGATCGTGCATAGGTACTGCGGAACTGCAGCACTTTCAATTTCCTAGATGGGTTATTCCATATAAAATCAGCTATTGAAACATCTTTTAAATTATTGGAAATCTTCTTGACTTACTCTGGATATAAAATGTAAAATCAGCCAAATTTAAACAAAGGTGGTCGCTGCATGATTTTTTGATTTTGATGAATTTTGGCATGTTGTTTATGTATATTCCCAAAGGCTCAAAAGTATTATCATAGACTTTATAAAAAGTTAATTTCTGAGATATGAGAAAGAATATGTATGGAGGCAGATTAAAATTTGTATATTTTTACTTTATATAATCGCCTGTAGTTTTTTATGTGATTAGCAACGACAGGTGGAGTAGGTATCACTTAAAAGCATATAAAATGAGGTTTTCAACCTTGTATATTTTGTATAAAAAATTCTAGGATTAACTAGTGTTTGACACTCCAAAATCTGCAGAGGAAGATTGTTTTTTCATAACTTAAAGAGTTTTTAACACTAACACAAACAGAGATAACAATGTTTTTCTTAATCTCTCATTACCAAAGCAAGAGTATATTTACATTAAAAATTATGAAACTTATTGTTTTATTCCTTCATATTAAAAAAAAATGGTCAAGCCTGGAAAAAATTTAAAATCTACCAACTTTGAAGATAAAAATTTCTTTGTGGGAGTGCGGCAAAAAATCTGAAAATTCTGTGGTTTATACTACATTTAATATAGACTGAAACAATAACAAATTTGAGTTTGACTTTTCTTCCATTTTTGTGGGAGACGTAATCGCAAACTGGGAAAATGCAATTAATATTCCATATTAATATCATAAGAAATCCCAGTCCGAGTAAATCATTGGTAGATATTTTTAATTACACCACTTTTGAAGTTAGGTAACTCTTTCTTATGAAATAAATTTTGAGTATTTTTTTATTAATTTTTGCAATTTTCTGTTCAAACTATCTGGCAACAGAGAGAAGAGTTCATTGTTGCTATGTAAAGTGTTGCCAGATAGTTTGAACAGAAAATTGCAAAAATTAATAAAAGTTAGCTCAAAATTTATTTAATCATAAGAAAGAATTACCTAACTTTAAAAATGGTGTGAATTAAAAATTATCTGCCAGATATGTTTTACTCGGACTGGGATTTCTTATGATAGACTATTAATATGGAATATTAATTCCCTGAGTTCGATTACATCTCCCACAAAAATGGAAGAAAAGCCAAACTCAAATTTGTTATTATTTCAATCTAGTTAATCCTAGAATTTTTTAAACAAAATATACAAAGTTGAAAATACACTAGTTAATCCTAGAACTTTTTAAACAAAATATACAAGGTTAAAAGCTCATTTTATATGCTTTAAGTGATACCTATTCCACCTCTCGGTGGCTAATCACTTAAATAAACTACAGGTTATTATAAAAAGTACAAAATATACAAATTTTAGTCTGCCTCCATACATATTCTATCAAAAGTACAAATATACAATTTTAGTCTGCTTCCATACATATTCTTTCTCATATCTCAGAAATTAAAATTTTTTTAAAGTAAATAATAATACTTTCAAGCCTTTGGGAATATACATATACAACATGCTAAAATTTATCAAAATCAAAAATCATGCAGAAACCACCATTGGTTATATAAAAAGGAATGACTCAGGTTAGGTTAATTAGATTACGCCACCATATCCTCATGGGATATACTGTATCTGGCGGCGGCCACTTCTAGAGCTCATCACAGGCTGGCCAACACCCGTGATGGGGTCAACCGAATAGTTGAAGGATGGGGTTTAACAGGCCGGGCCCGGACTCCTCCTGAAAAACTGAAGGTGTGGGACCCGGATTTGAAGCCGGATCCTCCAGGGTGGCAAGCCAAAGCTTTACCACGCGGCCATCCGGCCGACTTGGAATGACTCACACATATTTATTAATTTATTTATATTTGCTTGTAATATTTAATTTTATCATCAACAATCCTATACAATTCTCTTATTTCGTATAAAAATTAATAAAAATGTATCTTGTAGCGTTTAGGAGAGCGAAGAAGGCTAGCGGCACTGTTTACTATTTATATTTGCTTGTAATATTTAATTTTATCATCAACAATCCTATGCAATTCTCTTATTTCGTATAAAAATTAATAAAAATCTATCTTGTAGCGTTTAGGAGAGCGAAGGAGGCTAGCGGCACTGTTTACCACAGGCTCATCTTGTTTTCTGAGACAGCTGCCCTACTCCACCATTTGAGGTACTGCAGGGTAACGACGTCTGTGAGAATTACCTTGGGTTAATTATAGCCTGGTCCATTGATGTGGCGTGCCTAACATATATAGGACTACAAGAATGAACGAAGTGCGAATAGAGCAAACTCGCGCAGGTAAAACAAGCCTGGGGATTTGTCTGCTGCATCGTACACGGTGTCGCCGAAGTCACCTTTCCTTGGCCTAGAATTCGATGAAACCGCCGCTACCGTCTCCGACCATAAAGTTATTGAAAACATAAGAGACTGAGTGAGTATTTGCTACAATTGGTACTCCCATTACAGAAGAACTTTATAGATTAGACACTACTGCAGCGAAAAACGCAAGCATCCTGCCGAAAGATCGGACAAGGCCGGGCCTTCCGAAAAGTACAACGTTACTAATATAGGCATCAGGGAGGAGCGCACGTGGCGCGATCCTTCCCCCATAAAAAGAGAGCGAGAAATCTCTCCCGCTTCTTATACCGATACAACCTACGGGCATCGTTGACTGCGGTAGGCCAGCATAGGGACGATATCGACCGACACCTGTAATGGCCAGACAATGGCGCCTTGCCGAGGTCGAATACCTCTCGGGGTAATTTTACCAGTTCTGGTGATTTCCCTCTAGAAAAATGTTTCTCCCGGTCTTAGGATGAAATCCCCTATCGTCCGAGCCAGACTAACTCTTGGATTGGCACCGTTGACGGTTCTATCCCATTCTTCCCGTCGACACGGTACGCCATCTTGGGATTTGAAAGATATAGATTTCTTCACACTTCAAACGGCCGTGTTCAGAAGTTGCTGTGCCTCGGGAGATATGTCGAAATAGCTTGATTCACTCTAGTGAACCAAGCTATTTTAACACGTTGCCCGAGGCAGTCCGGCTTGGAGATCGGATTCCAGCCGTCCTAGCCAGATTGATTCATCCCGGGCCTCGATTGACTTTCTATACAAAGATCCTGCAGTGTCTGAAAAACCTGGAAAGGCCCGAGCTGGGTCTCCAGATGCTATCCCAAGTGAAGAAATTCTTATTGAATCGGTAGAGCAAAGTTGCAACCTTCCGTCGCCGCTGGATACTCTATAGTTCGCCACTCAAACGGGTGGGTGGCGTTTGTCGGGGTTTGCCTATTCCATTAACATAGCGAAGATCCGTTTCTCTAAATTTTTTGGCACTCAGCGAGGGTGGCGGCTTAACGGGGGCGTCTTATCGAGGTTTCACTATAATTTTTCTCTAAAACTAAGCCCAAAAAGGGTCATAATCACCACCAAATTTTTTTTTCACTTTTTCAAACACAAATAGCGGCATAACAACTAATAATATTATTTAAACGAGCCCAAACAGCGGGCAAAACTGTTATGAACCTCTTCAAGAAGTGTTTATTATTATTATTGTTATTCCTTTGATATTAATCTTTATATAATTAATTAAATATAATAATTATATTTTTTATAATTACTTTTATCTGGATATAGAAAATAAGTTGAGTATGCAATAATAAATTTATACTTACGTATATTATATTCACGAAAAAAAAAATTAAATTAACTTGAAAATTATACGAACCTACTAAAACATTCCAAGCACCAGTGTGTAGACAGGTAATTCAGGAGTGTTTACTGTGAATTTAAAGTATTACAGGTACATATTCCTGATAATATAGGTAATAATTTCCTTGAAACTCTAGTCATTAGTTATGACAAGTTTTATTTTAATTTTACCAGTTCTGGTGATTTCCCTCTAGAAAAATGTTTCTCCCGGTCTTAGGATGATCCCCTATCGTCCGAGCCAGACTAACTTGGATTGGCACCGTTGACGCAATTATTGTACACGTTTTATACAACTGGATTTTATACGATGGTACAATTTTTACAAAAAATAAAACATCAAACAATAAATAATACAATTCGAAAGTTTATAATTATAATTATTTTTACGTACGATGATCCAAAACTCTAAATTAGTCTTTCTTAAGGAGCGCAGTAAAGCATCCAAGTAGAATCTGAATAATTTAAATTTATTTTAAAAGTAAAAATTCGTGTTCTCGAATAACTAAAAGTTAAAAGTCAGTGGAGCATGGAAATATCAATTTTAAAATTTCGAAGGTATTGTCAAACGACGCCAGATTCGAAGGTCTTCTGCAGAATTGGCCTTCAAACACAAATCTGTGTTTGAAGGACATTCTGCACAATCTTTTCCCTGATAAATATGTTATTTAATTTTATTGTTTCTCAATGCATTAGACTATACAATCCAAAATACGTATGCTATAAAACGTGTACAACATATACTACTATAGTAAAGCTGCATCAGAAGTACAATTATACTAAATATGTGTCAGAATTGTACCAAATGTGAACAATACAATTATATATAGAAAAATCTGTAAAATCGTACAAAAAGTTCATAACAGGCGTGCAATGTACGAAATGTGTACAATAGGCTTACTGTTCTGCAAAACTGCTCAATAGTTGTACCAAATGTGAACGATAGGCGTAGAGTTCTGCAGAATGTAATCAATTTGCATATCTTTATACAACTGTGAATCGGTATACATATTTGGTATAAATTCATAGTGTTTGTATAAACTATAGTTGCACGAAATATATTCATTAGTTTACATTTACCAAATGGTAAAATAACAAGCACTTTGTACATTTTATAATAGTAAACTATACTTTATATACATTGTCCATATACAAAATTATATAAATGTACAAAATTTAAAATCTACAAGGACCGGTACCAGAAGAAATCTGAATACCTCCGACTGATAGCCGAAGACCATTATGTCCGTTGGTTGGATTTCCTTAGTGGTCATTGTTAATAAATCCAAACAACGAATTACTAGTAATTTTTCCTTAAAACTAAGTCCAAACAGTGGCATAATCATCACCAAATCTTTTTCTTTCTTTGTCAAATGCAAATAGCAGCATAATTACTAACAATATTATTTAAACGAGTCTAAACAGAGGATAGAGTTATTATTAACCTCTTCAATAAGTGTTTATTTTATTTTTATTATTCCTTTGACATTTATCTATATATAATTATGAAAAAACTATTATCATATTTAATTAATTATTCTTATCTGGAGGTAGAAAATAAGTTCAATGTTGACTGATCAATAATAAATTTCTGCTGACGCATATTATATTCACGAAAAAAGGTAAATTAAATTAACTTGAAAATTATGCAAACTTACTGAAAACTTCCAAGTACTATCCGATAATTCAGGAGTGTAGACAGGTAGAATGTTGACTGTCAATTTAGAAAATATTACATGTATATATTCTCAGATAATTAATGGAAAAAATTTCCTTGAATCATATAGTTATTTCAAGTTATATCACGATTGATGATTTGCCAATATCTTTACAAAAAAAAAATCAAATTATAGATCGGCTATGTTATGTAACGAGTTAAAAGAGGAATAGATTTATTTATTATTATTCGTATATCATAATTAATATTTTGATAAAATTGAGAAATACAGAAATTATATTCAGTATATTCTCGTTAATTATTTTTATGAATTTCCAGAAATGCTATGAACTTGAAATTTTGCATGGAGGTAGACTCTGGTGCCTTGCCATGGCTGAATATCGCTTCGAGTAACACCACGATTTTTGACATTCTGCATAATAGGAAATATGCAGGTAAAAAGATAATTATTAGATACCTATTTTAATGTTTTATTAAACCAAAATATGGAAAATATTTGTACTATAAATAGTGGAGAAAAAAATAATAAATTTTACAATTTCAAATTTTAATTCTGTAAAAATTCATCGAGTTGATCTATTGAAATTCATTTCTATTGAAATTCATCGCCTTTTGATTTTGGTGTACCAAAATCAAAAGGCAATCATAATTGCCTTTTGATTTTGGTACACCAGCTAACTTATATCAACAGGTCTACGATGGCTTGTATGGATTTAATTATATCCATCAAAGCAATTTTACTTGAAAGTATAAAACCACGTGTTCTGTTTCTCAGATCCTCTAGAAAATTATGAAATTTGCGAAATTCTGACATCATCTACGAAACGCAGTATAAAAAAGTAGGCCTAACTGCCGATTACCGCTTTTTCACTGTTTCAAAGTTTTATAGATTAATATTAAAAGTTTATGATTGGCTTATGCAACACAACAAACATATCAAAAAGAGTCGTAAAATTCTGCTGTGACCTGAATTTCACTTCTCCATTATGAATTTATCCTTGGTACTCCTGCCACCATGATATTATTGTATTTATTACTAGCCATTTTTTAAATACTTTTTAAGTTATTATATACAATAGGGAAAATCACCCGGAACGAAGCTCATAATAAGTATAGTTTGACATCATACCCAACGTCACTGATGCAAAAAATGACAAAAAAAAAAAAAAAAAAAAACGGGAAGCGTTACACTTAAATAGCGAAAACCGATATTAGAAA